>WNGS01167248.1:114626-154594 GCA_020271785.1 Procambarus virginalis | reverse complement strand
TTTATAGTAAATGAATATTGGCTGTTGATAGTTATGGTGCTAGCTGGACTATGTCCATGTTTAAATCACTGCTTTAAACAGAACCAGTGTTCAGTCATAGAACTGAATTTATTAAAATCTTATCTTTGTATAAACAATACAAGCTAATGTGAGATAATTGCCTGTAGGTGGAACTTCAATCAACTAATTCATTCACCCCACCTGCCCCTTACAGCCCATAGTCTGTCATTAGGAAAAGAGGAGCTAGGATTTATGACCCTAGCTAGACTTGAGTTGAATTAATTTTGCATACAGTAATTTTTAATTTTAGTACAGTAAAAGTCCCTAGTTCTCCTCTCATATTAGTCCTGGCAGTTTTCCCCACATTCACCACCTTCGGAGGTTTTATCCTCTTGTTGCCATTTCTCTACCTTTTTCTAGGGTGTTCTACCCTTCTTGTTCCTCTAGGAACGCTAGGGTATTTTTTTCGCCTGGTTGTGTTTTCTGTCTGGGCCCAGACCCAGTGTGTCCCTGGTCGTTTGCTATGCTTGCTCCCTGGCCTTTGTCCTTCGAGTTTCAATCCATTTTTGGCCGTTTCCCTGGGGGTTCAGTCTGGGTGATGTTTTGCCCTTGATTTCTGGGGTGCATTTCCGCCGTCAAATGTGGTGGTTTGGGCTCCCCTTGGGTTTGATTCTGGGTTCCTTTGGGCTCTTTGGTTTTGTTCTAGAGGTTTTCTTCCTTTAGTGTCCCCTTTGGTCGTTCTGGAGGTTCTTGGTTACCTCATGTTCCCCCAGTCTTGCCTCTTCTAAGGTTCAGGGGTCTTCCCGACTTGCAGACTGCTCTTCTTGGGTTTTGGCACATGGTTGCAGTTTTGTTGTAGAGGTGGGTCCTCGGTGCAGTTGTTGTGCTGCCTGGTGCCTTCTGGCCAGCATGGTGCACACTCTGCTTGCCTTTCGGCTGTTAATCTTTCGTTTATTTGTATTTCTCAGAAGGGGTACCAATCCCTTTGCTGTTGATTGGGCAATAGGTTCATTCTGAACTTGTCCCGTCTGAACCCTGGAATCCTTGCCTCTATTAGGATGACCACACTCTCAGGTCTGGCTTCTTAGGTGCCGTGTGCCTTAGTGGTGCCCCCGGACCTCTAGGATGTGTATTGGCATGTTCCTCTTCATCCGGGGTTCAAGGACTGGCTAGGTTTCATGGTGGGGCTTCTAGCTTACCTCTTCGTTACCTTCCTTTTGGCTTGCATTCGGCACCTCGTGTATTCATGTATCTCGCCCGGGTCATGGTGGCCCATCAGAGTCTAAGGGGTTCGGGTTCTGGCCTACCTCGAAGACTGGCTGGTAAGGGCTATCTGTCAGTCCCCTTGTCTGCTTGCCCGGGGTGTGGTCCTTTCCTAGCTCGCCGGGTTTGGGTTCCTGGTGTCCTGGCGGAAGTCCCATCTGGTTTTGTCCCAGGTTCGGATCTGGCTGGGTCATCTTTGGGACTCTCAGACCGCTTGTCTCTCCCTCCAGCGGCATTGCTGTGGCTGTGGTCCTGCCTTAGACTGTTTCTAGGGGGGAGTCTTGGGTCACTTGGCTGTTGCTTGAGCAGTTGTGTGGGTGTTGCACTTTGCCATGCTGGTCTACCTGCTAGGTCGGGTTTGGCTTCGTGTGTTCTGATTCCTTTGAGGATGCCCCTTTGCTTCTCTCACGATTGCTGGGTTTGTACTCCAGGGGGGCCTTGTATCGGTTGCTTTGTTGCCGATTTTTTTTTTCGGGGGGGGGGGGGGGGTTGGTGCCTTATCGCCTCCCTGAACCTCTTCACGGTCACGTCGTCTCTCGGCTGTGGCTTTGTGCCCAGTGCTCGTCAGGCCAGCCAGGAGCGGTGGGGGTCCGTCGTTCCATTGGCTCGCAGCACGGTGAGTGCTCGCGGCGGTTTTCCCTTATAGAATTTGAGTCACTAGGATCAACCATACGGCTTCATTCGGCCTGTTCTCTGGTGGTTTGTTGTCTGAACTGATGGTTCTCTTTGGACGTTGCCTTTTTGGGGCTAGTCGCTTTGAGTGGTGCATCTGCTGGCTTCTCGGGTTTTGGCTCTGTGGTTAATTTCCGGGGAGTGTCCAACGTCCTGGCGAATGGCCTGTTGTGGTTCATTCATCTGTCCATGGATTGGACGGTATACGCAGACTTGTTCCTCTTAGCTCTGCCAGACATACGGACTCTCGGACGTGGACCTCTTCGCATTGGAGTAGTCCCAGCGCCCTTTCCTGACTGTGAGGCTGTCACGGTGGACGCCTTTAGGAGTACTGTTCGAGGTGGGGTTGCCGATACCACTTCCCCCCCGCCCCCCCTGGTCAAGCTGTTGCTTCAGGTTCTGGCTCGGTTAGTCATTCCATGGGCGAGTAGTCCTCATGGACTCTTGGTTCCGTCATTGCATTGGTTCCAGGTGCTGGTTGCTCGGTGTGCGAACATGGAGTGTTTCCCGCTGCTTTGCCTAAAGTAGGTTGGGCCAGTCAGATTCACGGCTGGTTCGTTCTCCTCCTCTGCTCTTTTATGCTGGTTATCACCAATTATATGGTGATAGTGGCTTTTTTGATGGTGTCTCACCTGAGAGCTTCGTCTCGGCGGCAGTATGTTTCCTGGTGTTCTTTCTGTCGTTCTCTCTCCGTAGGTTGTCTTCTACCTCGTATCATGCAGCGTTGGCAGAGCCACTCCAGCTTACATTCGGGGTGGATGTGTCTTCTACCCACCGACCTGCTCATGTGCCGTCTGAGCCGTCCTGGTTCATAGAAAGGATGCTCTCCAGTCTTTCCTTTCCTCAGTTTGTGGTGGGACCCCTTGGGTTCAAGATTGTTTTTCCAAAGCTCTGTTGGCATTGGTGTCTGGGGTTGGGGTGTTACATGCTCTCCTCCGGTGCAGGGATTTGTTCTTTCGGTCTTAGTGCTAGGTTTTTCGTTTGCAGCCTTCTCCTTTTCTGGCGAAGACTGCGACTGCTGCTTTCCAGAGGGGTCATTCATGTGTGGTTGGTCAGGCCGGAGGTCTGACCAACCACACATGAACCAGGTCTGTCCGGTTACGGCTCTTCATCGTTCTGTGTGTGCTTCGGCTTTGGCGGCTGGGGATGCGCTTTGGGTTGATCCGGTTTCCCTGGTTCCCTGTTCCAGGGCTCGGTCTTTCAGGACGTCTGCAGGGTTGTCTCGCCAGCCTTCGGTCTATCCTCGTGCCCATGACGTTAGGAAGTTTGCTACATTGGCTGCCGTGTTTGGAAACTTGTCTTGGGTCGATATTCAGGCACGGGAATTTTGGAGGTCGTACAGGGTCCTGGCCGCCTGTTACTTTACTACCGGTCCTGCTCTTGGGCATTTCTTGGTTGCTTTAGGTTGCAGCCAGTTCTGTCGACTTCGCATTGAGGGGTTTGTGGCGGCCGTTTCCTGGACCCGTCCCTCTTTTCCTTTTACGTTTGGGAATGTAGCTGCAGAGCACCGTAGGGGTTCCCCACAGAAAAAGTGGGTTGAATGTAATGAAATGAAATTTTCTGGGCGAGCCCCGGAGGGTCCATGGCAACCCTCCCTTCCCTGTCGGCATTTTTTCCTGTTGATGCTTTACTTTCGAACTGAAGTGCTAGGCAGCTGCCGCGAGTAGTTTTGGGGGTCCCCCCATTTCCTCACTTGGGAAGGGACGGCCGTGTGGATGAATAGTGCAGTGGCCGTAGTGTAATGTTCGCTTGTTTCCTTGGGATTGAAGTCTTCTACCTATCTTTGAGGTTTTTCGTTGTTAGTTTCTTACCATGTGGGTTTTTTTATGCCTACCTTTCTGGGTGCGTAACCCCGGTCGATGGCAGATAAGGAAAACATTCCAACCACGGGTTTTCCAGGGCCACTGCTCCCTGAAACCTCTCTATATGGGTCAAGTTCTGGCGCCATCCTTCCAGGTAGGTCGAACTCCATAGCTAATGCCTCAGGCTAATTTAACACACACTAGCTCGATAGCTCCAGGGAGCCTCTGGGGCTCGCCCAGAAAATAGCATTTCATTATATAACCCTTTTTTTAGGGGGGGGGCGAGGTAACACAACACTTTTATAAGACTTTTTTCGTTCTTGCACCTGGGTGTGTTGCAGACTAACGCTTTAACTGGCTCTTTAATTGCAAGAGCAGCCCATGGGCTAAAAACCTATAGAAATAAATCATTAAATTAAAGATATTAAACGTTAAATACCTTCATAGTGTGAAATATTATTGTCTTTTCAGGCTAGAATGACTATCAATGTTAGTCCCTGTGTGGTTCATCAATGAACTTGATTCATTTTAGTCTGAAGTTCCACGCAGTGCCAGTTGCTGTCAAATACAGTTGACAATTATCAAAGATGCATCTGCTGCTGAGCAACAAATCTTCTGAAAGCAGGTTTTGATATGCATCTTGACCTTACCGTTTAGGGCCTTTACATAGTAAGCATTCCAATGAATTATAATGTACTGTATAGTTTATTTTTTACAGTATTCCATTACAATGAGTTTGTTAAACTTGTTTACAACTGTAACCCCCTTTTTTTTTTAGCTTTTAGGGTTGCATAATAAAAGTGCATTTTCACGATTGTCAATTAAGGGCTGATTCTTCATTAGCACATACTTCAGTTTTTCCTTGTACTTTGGTTCAATAATTACCTTTGTTTAAAAAAATGAAATTACCTTTAAAATTTCGTCGTTACAAACGTATGAAGAGTTCAGTGGTTCCTTTAGTACTGTTCCATACCCCACAATCAGGGAAACGTAGTTTTAATTTAGCCCATTCATTTACAATATTTTGGGGCTATCCACCACAAAATATTTTTTTTCCAGAAACGATCGATTTATGCACATAATGAATACAGTCTAGCAAAATGGAATAATTTGTTTAGATTTTTTGCTTTAAAGTTTATCACAACTTTGTCATAAAAATTCGTTGACTTTGTCTGCGTTTTGGGCACTTCAGTATGCGTAGAAATATTAGCATCTTCGATTGACGAAGATGGCAGACTACCATCAACTGGAGTCGATGTGTACACTTTTTGGGTAAGGTTGGTGTCAGAATCTGTTGATGTTGCTGCACTTTGTAACATTTGACTTGGTTAAATTACCACGTTGAGGCAATGGCATTAATAGTACAAAATGGTTTGGTTGCCACAATTCACTTTTTATTTTTTCAGGTCCAGTCCCAGTATGAATAAAATATCCAGACGCATTGCCCCTTGGTTTGTTTTGTTCAGTATATACACACTAAGATCATTTAACAAACCGTTCTCGGGTGGATACACAGCCAAAGTTTCCCGCTCTACAGCAGTGCTCGCAGCATGTATTGTCCAGGCACAGGAGAACTCCCCACCTATAGCACAGTCTAGACACAGGTTATTGAAAGTTGGAGAGACCAAACTAGTATCGGTGTTCAGAGGGTGTGCCTTGTACAGCCCCATGTTAAACGAGCTCAATTGCTGTAAGTACTTTTTATTTCTATTGCTTTGGTTTAGTTTCCACACAAGGAGACAGAGAGCATTAAATAAGCAGTTGCCATCCGTTGCAACACCCACTGCAGTGTGGCTTGCTGTGCTTTCATACTTAGAATTTTTGAGGCAGCTTTGTCCTCGCAGAATATTTTACCAGGAAGAACCTTCGTAGTTGAAAATGCGTTCCTCATAAGACTCCAGCCTTACAGCCTCTTGAAGTTTAAAATGTCTTTCAGATACTTTAATTTGATTCAGAGACTTTGTAATTTAAATGTCCTCTACACATGCAATATTGCATACAAAGATATTTGTAGATACTTGTATGTAACTAGCTGTACCCAGCAACGCGTTGCTGTGGCTCAGTCTGGTTAAATGGAAAAGTATGAAAAGAGTGCAGGTTTCTAATGTTTAATTTCACAATGCTTGTGGATATGCCATTTTTTATTCCATTGTCTGTGGAGATACATCGTCTGGTTTGCCAACTCTAGAAATCCCGACCCTCCCCACCTATCCCCCGATCCCCTCGTCATCTCCACCAATCGCCCCCCACCAATCCCCCTCGTCCTCCCCACCAATCCCCCTCGTCCTTCCCACCAATCCCCCCATACCTTCGTCCTCCCCTCACATGAAAGTTGAAAAAAACAATACCTGTTACAGGTGACATCTATATAGTAGGTATATAAAAACACGTGTGTGTTCAAATGCAACATTGTCAAAATTTCAAAGCAATCGGTGAAGAACTTCGAGACTTAATATTTTGAACAAATGAACATGTACATTTTTATTTGTGTGTGTATAGTGTATTAACACCGCAAACAGTATGGTTGGAGGAGAAAAGTTTGAGAGTGAGGTGTTGAGAGACGGAAGGTGGGGACGTTGGCTGGCTGGTGTGTGACGGTCACTCCTCGTTGTTTTGACTCACTATACCTACTTAGTGGTTCGTTAAGGTGAACATAAGGATGAAGGTAACTGCAGAAAACCTATTGGCCTATACGAAGCAGCTTCTATTTATGTCCACTCAATCCCACTCGTATACAGTTGGGCTGGACGGAATCTCACCATGGGTATTGAAAGAGTGTGCAGGAGCACTTTGTTTGCCACTCTCCATAGTGTATAGTAGGTCACTGGAAACGAGAGTGGAAGACGGCTAATGTGGTCCCAATATACAAAAAGGGCGACAGACAAGAGGCATTGAACTACAGGCCAGTGTCTTTAACATGTATACCATTCAAGGTGATGAAGATCGTGAGAAAAAACCTAGTAACACATCTGGAGAGAAGGGACTTTGTGACAAATCAACATGGGATCAGGGAGGGGAAATCTTGCCTTGCAGGCTTAATAGAATTCTACTATCAGGTGACGAAGATTAAGCAAGAAAGAGAAGGATGGGTGGACTGCATTTTTTTTTAGACTATCAGAAAGCGTTTGACATGGTACCCCACAAAAGGCTGATGCACAAGCTGAAGAAACAGGCAGGACTAACTGGTAGGGCGCTCCAGTGGATAAGGGAGTACATAAGCAATAGGAAGCAGTTACAGTGAGGGTAAGACCTCAGATTGGCGTGAAGTCACCAGTGGAGTCCCACAGGACTCTGTACTCGGACCTATCATGTTTCTGATATACGTAAATGATCTCCCGGAGGGTATAGACTCATTCCTCTCAATGTTAGCTGACGACGCTAAAATTATGAGAAATTAAGACAGAGGAGGACAGCTTGAGGCTTCAAGAAGACCTGGACAAGCTGCAGGAATGGTCGAACAAATGATTGTTAGTTTAACCCAAGCAAATGTAATGTAATGAAGATAGGTGTATGGAGCAGGAGGCCAGATACAAGGTATCATTTGGGAGATGAAATACTTAGAGCCAGAGAGAAAGACCTGATGGGGTTGATATCACGCCAGACCTGTCCCCTGAAGCTCATATCAAGAGGATAACATCAGCAGCATATGCCAGGTTGGCTAACATAAGAACGGCCTTTAGAAACTCGTGTAAGGAATCTTTCAGAACATTATATACCACATGTGTCAGACCAATCCTGGAGTATGCGGCCCCAGTATGGAGTCCGTATCTAGTCAAGTATAAGACTAAACTGGAAAAGATTCAAAGGTTTGCCACCAGACTAGTACCCGAACTGAGGGGTATGAGCTACGAGGAGAGACTACGGGAATTAAACTACACGTTTGGGAGGTTTAATTCCATTTCCACGTTTGGGAGGTTTGTCTCCATTGGGAGACAGAAGAGTTAGAGGGGACATGATCACCACATAAGATTCCCAGAGGAATTGATAGGGTAGATAGACAGACTTTTTAACACAAGGGGCACACGCACTAGGGAACACAGGTGGAAATTGAGTGCCCAAATGAGCCAGAGACGTTAGAAAGAATTTTTTTCAGTCAGAGTAGTAGACAAATGGAATGCATTAGGAAGTGTTATGGTGGAGGCTGACTCCATACAGTTTGAAGTGTAGATATGATAGAGCCCAGTAGGCTCAGGAACCTGTACATTAATTGATTGACCGTTGAGAGGCGGAACCAGAGAGCCAGAGCTCAACCCCTGCAAGCACAACTAGGTGAGTACAACTAGGCGAGTACAGGTCCAACCCTCGTTTGAAACAATAAGGGACCCCACGTCCACCACGCTACCACGTTATGCGGTAATTGGTTCCACAAATCAGGAATCCTGTTACCGAACCAGTATTTACCCAGGTCTTTCCTAAATCTAAACTTATCCAGTTTATTTAAATTGTTTCGTGTTCTGTCTTGTTGATACTTTTAATACCCTATTAGTATCCCCCTTTATGTCCATTCATCAACTTGTAAACCTCTATCATGTCACCCCTAACTCTCCGCCTTTCCAATGAATGCAATTTAAGTTTTGTTAATCTTTCTTCATATGACAGGTGTAATTTGCGGGATTAGCTTTGTCATCCTATGCTGGACATGTTTAAGTTAATTTATATAAATTCTATAATTCGGCGACCAAAACTGAACTGCATAAGGGGGCGTTATTGGGGATGATTAAAAGTTGTTCTAGTGCAATCAAAATTTATTGATGTTTTGCATGTGAAAACGGCTGCAACTGGTCCAAGTTTCAGTATCGCAGCCTAAATAGAGAGGGAGAAAAAAAGACAATTTTTCAAAATTTTCCACTGTTGCATAACAAACACAATTGTCAACCGAAATCATTTCTATGACACTCGGCTATCACATTACTGTATAATAAAGGTTCTTTAGGAATATTTCTATCTCAAATGTATTTAGGGCAATAATACAAATTTTCAAAGTTCCCCTAAAAAATATGCAATAACATATTGTTTATAAATTTATAAAATCAATAAATGG
Organism: Procambarus virginalis; assembly: GCA_020271785.1. Classification (NCBI taxonomy): domain Eukaryota; kingdom Metazoa; phylum Arthropoda; class Malacostraca; order Decapoda; family Cambaridae; genus Procambarus; species Procambarus virginalis. The sequence goes on along the minus strand of WNGS01167248.1, from coordinate 145,816 downwards.
ATTTAGGAAAATAAAAATACAGTTGTGTAGAGGGATAAACTCTACATATAATGTGCAAGTTTCATGTAAATTGAATAATAAATAAGTCATTCAACCATGTAGTTGCTAATTACCTACCTGTAGAAAATAAAGGTCAAAGTTCAGCCACCTGTGGCTGAGGTTGATGTCGACCAATTTCATTCGAAATTTGCATCCTTGTAGATAGACATGCCTTCAGTAAGGTGTGCAAGTTCCATGAAGATCGCCTGATAACAAAAAAAAAAAAATAAAAAAAAAATAAAGCGGGTATATTTACCAATATTTATGATGTAATATCAAAATATAACACATACTAACCTAAAATAATTGGTCTGAAATATGAGTCCTCAAGGTGGCACTGCAATGGCACTAGTAGGCACCTGCCCCATAGCTGAGGTCAGCTTCCTCAGGAGCCTTTCTTGGCTTGGTGTGTGTCTCGTTGGATTGTGCATCTTCTTGTCCTTCATGTTGAACCACCAGTCCCGCATGTCACACTGTGGTAGACCAAGGAGGTTCGTCAGAGATCCCATCATATACCCAGCGTTCAACCCGTCCTCGCAAATTTAATAAGTCAATATTGACTTATTAAATATGTGCATAGGTGACATACTTAACATAATAGTTTCCCTTTAAAAGCTTCATAGAAAACACCGACCTTACCTAACCTTGTTAGTATGTTAAGATAAGCATCTTATTGCTTCGTAATTACAATTATTACCTAACCTATACCTATAATAGGTTAAGTAACAATTGTAATTACGAAGCTATAAGATGCTTATTTTAACATACTAACAAGGTTAGGTAAGGTCGGTGTTTTCTATGGAGCTTTTCAAGGGAAACTATTGTTAAGTATGTCACCTATGCACGCAACTAAGTCAATATTGACTTATTAGATTTGCGAGGACGGGTTGCAGCATTGTAGTTGACAGCTGTCATTGCCATGGCGAAGTCTTCCATTACGCAACTAACATATTTGTCTTTGGAGGCGAGTTGCCAAACTCGGTGGTGTAGAGACTCGTTTGGATTCTGAGTCTTCCCCTTCAGGCACTTGGTCATGTTGTCCTCCGATACAAGATTGTAGTATATCTTAAAGACTTCAGTCATGTGAATACTGGGAAGCTGGAAATGTACTTTCATCGTCTTGTGGGATCGTGGGGTTTTTCCATTTGTAATGTCTTGCTGGTAGAAACACAGAGTCTTTGCCTTTAGGGCAGTGCATGTGCATTGCCTTTTCATCCGTCGACGTTGCATGGAACAGTCCAAACAGGCAGGCATCCCTCATTTGTTTCCAGTCAGAGTTGATGTTATCCCTGATGGCTTTTGTGAAGTAACTTGCCAACTTCAGAATGGTGCTGTCAGTTAATTTATCCTTCCCTTTGACCAGTGACATTCGTCTGGTCTTTTTGAATGGCCATTTTGTCTCCTTCAATTCAACAGCTGTTTTCTGAAAGTTACGAAGCTGTGTTGCAAGTCTCTTGCTGAAGTGATTTCTGCACTCAGCCTTATCCACTCTTACGTCTGCATATGGTCCATCACCATTATTCATTGCACAAATTATATTGAAGGCTGAAGAATCACCATCACCGATCAAGGTCGTATACCTGAGTTTTTTGTCTAGAGATCGACCCCACATCAATGTTGCGGCATCAGGTTCCATATTTTTGGCAGTTCCATTGTAGTTCTTGTCACAATCCGGTAAATGTTTACCCATTTCAGTGTCAAACTCGGCCTGTGTTATTTTTCCATTTTGTTTTCTACGCTTGAACGCAGAACACTTGGTGCAGTTTTTGCAGAAAGTATTGTAGTCCACAACCAGCCCTGTGAATATTTCCACAACAAAAGCGGTGCCAATTTGTGAATGATGGCCCCTTGTATGCCAAGATCCATCAAAGGACACATCAATGTCTAGGACGCCATCAATGGGGTGTCTATCCAAATGATTTTTGTAATGACCGAATATGATACTGTTTTCTTGCAAATGCACCCATCTCTCATTAGCAGCATCTCTTATCTTCTTCTGGATCTCGTTATATGGTTTGTGATACAAATTTCATGTTATTTATAGAACACATGCCTTAGTAATATGTATATCTGTTGCCATTTAGCATGTTGCTGTACACTAAGGATATTAGATTTTTATGGTTTCCATTCAATGCTTCAGTAAGTTTACAATAACAATGACTACAGGTTTTTGTCACTTGCACATCATGTTCCACAATCGTAATTTTATGACGTGCCGTAGCCTTTGAGCAGTACTTGCATATACAATTGTCATCTAGGTAATTTTCAAGCCTCATATCTGTCACCATTAGCACTGACTCACATGGATTTATTCGACATTTCCCTTCACTGCCACTGTCATTATCATTTTTTCCTTCTTTTCCTTCTTGAAATAACTTCACTTTTTTTTTGGCACTGCTCTGGATACATTTACGCTTTGTGGAAATGTTGGGAGTTGCTGAAACATCATGTGAGGTGCTGGGCCCTTCAACATCAAGAGTGGTGTGTTCAACATCTGGAGCTGTAAATGCAACATCAAGAGCGGTGTGTGCATCACCCGGAGTGGTTGGTGATGTGGGGCAGGGTGGGAGTGTGTGTAGTGAGGTAGTGGCCGCCGCCACACTCCTCACAGAGGCCACCTCTATCTTCACTTGTCAGAATCCGGCTTTACAGCAAAGCGGCTGCAGCTGCTTTCCGCTGCAGCTTTACAAGGTTAGCGTGTGTGCCTCTGGTGCTTAGAGCTTTCTTTCTCTTCAACACGCGCGGCATTGTGCAGAAGATGCGAGAAAAATGCGATATTCGAGCGAGACCGCGTGGACAATAGCTCCACCAGCAGGGAGATACAATGTGTGACTGACTCAGCTGAACCCTCCCCTCTTCTCACTCGAGACTGTAGCCAATGAGTGAGTTTATAATTTGTTTATGCATAACAAGCTATTTTCCACGCTATTACAAGATAATAGACGTTTATAATTATCACTTTCGCGCTAAGCGGACTAGCGTTAGCGTCCAATCTTTTAAGTCCCTGGATACTTTGCCGACGCACCCGCTAGTCCAACGATAAAATATTTGTATAAATTCCATTTTTTATCCGATTTTGTTGGGGATAGTTTAGAAATGTTCACCATGAAATTTACGTTTTTTCTAATAACCGAAGAGCTTATTAAAGAAAACGGCATGGCAGTGATTCATCTTGGTATAACAATTGTATGGCGCCGATATGCCGCCGCGGGTAACACTTCAGCCACTTCCAACCGTCTTGTGGGTTGGTTGCGACATTGATTCTATATTTATATGCATATGTCCGTATAGAGAATTTTATTGCGGTTCCAATGATACCATAATCAATGATGTAGGATAAATGTGGTCATCGCAATCATTAAGAGAGTGGAAACATTTGTTGCTGTTTGGCGCTCTCGCCAAGTGATCGCAATAGATTTTTATTTGGTGTTGATATTCCTTGTGCTTTGGCAGTTTTTTATATGTATGTTCTTATAGAGAATTCTATTGCGAACACAGTGATACCAAATTTAAATACGTAGGTCTACAATTAGTGTCAGGACAGTAAAAAGAGTATACACTTTTCGCTCCTACCGCTTAAGCGCGCGAGACGCCCAAAGCACATAGGGTAAGTTTTTTTACACTTCCTAGAAAGCGCGAAAGTGATAACATACGACACAACACCCTACGGCGCACCCAAGCCGCGACGACCGGATTGGGGACAGTTGCGGCTGGGAAAATTACATCCGTCCTGGACCATTCTCAAGTTGATGAGAATCGACCTGAGAATGGTCCAGGATGGACCGAAACGTCGTCGTCCCTTCACCTTCTAGTGTGTGGTCTGATCAACATACTTTAGCCATGTTATTGTGACTCATCACCTGCATCTAATAGTTATTTTTTATCATAACATAAAACAGTTTGCACCACGGTATTGCCAGAACCTTGTTGTATTTTTAGAAATTTGTCATATATTCGATTTGTCAAATTTTTTCAGAATAACGCCCCATAATCTGAATGGGGCCTAACCAGAGCAAGATATAGCTGAAGACCAAAGGTGTCTTGTTACTAATGCTTAGATTAATAAATCCCAGTGTCCTATTTGCCTTATTACGAGCATTTATGCATTGATTTTTTGGTTATAAATTCTTAATCATAACTCCCAGATCCCTTTCGCAATCGGACATCGCAATTTCAACACCATCTAGCTCGTAACTTTTAACTCTATCATCATCATCAAGCCTTAAAACCTTAATTAATTAATTAAAAATTAATTCTATAAAATCTTCTGCTTCATTATTCCATGTTGTGTTAAACCAGTTTATTCCACTAAAATTAGCTGCCCATGACACAAATACTGTTAGACCTAGATGCTCTAGGTATTTCATCCCATAGATGCTTTGCTTCCATTCTGTTTTTGTGTCCTGTATATAACTATTATAAAATTATTTGCTTTTTCGTTAAATTCTAGCCAAACGAGATCTCTCATTTTCACTCTTAATATCGTGAAGACCAAACTTCACGACACCGGATTCTGGAGATGGGACAGCAAATATGGAATGAAAATATTGTGCTGAGCTTAAGGTCGCGTGTAGATGGAGTTTCCCTAGTTATATCCGCAACTAAAGTTTTTACGTCCCACCAAGCGACACCGACAGAATGCCCTGGGAAGCATAAGGCGGCCTAGACTCTCTAGCCACACGCTATCCCCCCCTCTGTTTTTTTTAAAGAGCCAATCAGGAGGTGGCACTTTGTCCCTCAATGAATAGAAGACTATCCTAGGGTGGCGTGGTACATCTGACGTCACAATGGAGGGAGGCCTGTGTACACTTGACGGTTTGAAAACTGACCCTCTCAAATTGCTGCCAGAGAGAATACCATCTCTCTACAATTGGATATTTTAACCCTTAAATTAAACTAATGTAATACCTATTAATGTCTGTAATTTCCTTGATGATGCCACGTCGGCCAGCGAGGTTTTACCTGGCAGCTGGTGTCCTACGCTGTCAATAGACACCCAACAAGGTACACTTAGTTAATAATAAGGAACTTAGCTTTGGTGGACTCGACTCTGCACTTGTGTGAGAAGTCAAAATGACCGTGTGCACATTCCACCTCGAATTTTAGCTAGCTGGTGTTCTCTCCTCTCACAATGGTTAAATAGTTGTTGCAGAAAATGGATATCAAATGTGGGATTAAGTAGCAAAGTATTTTTATTTAGTGAGTGGACTTTATATTTAAGCAAGTGGACTACATAACATTGGTAAATGAATTTTCCCCACAATTCCCACAGTGGGGGGTTAGTGTGATAATTCAAAAAAGTATATATATATATATATATATATATATATATATATATATATATATATATATATATATATATATATATATATATATATATATATATATTGACGGGAAAGTGTTGGAGTGTTGATGTTCGGCAGTCCTCCAATGGCAGGTGTCAATGCCTGGTCACACTTACAAAAAATAGATAGACTGCTTGCCTGTTGTCTGTGGTAAGCGAGAGAGAGGAACACGTAAAACACAAAGTATGAACAATTAAACTTTAATATATTTAATTTAAACATAAATAAAAAATAGACAAATCTCGAGGAATGGAACAGTGCAAATAAAATGACAAAGATAAATGCAAAAACAATGTGATTAATTATAACAATGTGAAATGGTGCTGAGAATATCTGCTTTAGCTGAGACCTCCCTTAGTAAACGAAAGCCAGAGAGCTTAGTATGCCAGAGAGAGATGTCAACTCTAAGAGCACAAAGAATATTCTAAAGTTGATGGCTGGTTCACGCCCAGACGTCGACTCGGGTAGATGGCGTTGAAGTGCAGGAGCGCGGTCGGCAAGTCACCAATCGGGCAGGCAAGCTGAGAACGGGTGGTTTGCTGGTTGATGAGCCGGCGTGGGGGGGGGTGCGTGGAGTAGGGGTTTCTTGGGTACGTTTTGCCTCTTGGTCAAAACGTTTTGTGCTACTGGTGACGTATCTTTAACGTAGCATCTTGTACTTGTAGAATTGACGTAACTTGAGGGAGGAAAGAGCAGGCTCAATCTCTCGAGATTATCGTCACAACTCTCCCCCGAAGCCTGCGGTTCTGGTGAAGTTACGTCTTCAGGTGGTAGAGTGGTAGGTGGAGCAGCCTCTACCTCATAGACTCTGAAGAGGGTGTCTGATATGATGTTGTCAGACCCCTTGATGTAGAGATCTCCAGGTTGAAATTCTGCAGATATCAAGCCCATCGTAGAAGTCGTCGATTGTTGAATTGGGCTTGCTGCAGGAAGTGAAGAGGATTGTGGTCCGAGTAGATGGTGGTAGACCGAGCACTTTGCAGGTATGGTTCGAAGTGCTGCAAGTTCAGGACGATGAGTAGCTCCCTTTCGATCGTGCTGTAGTTCCTTGTAGCTGTAGTAGCTAGTAGGTAGAATCTCCTCGCCTCGTTGTTGCATCAGGTCACCCCCGATGCCGGTACCACTGGCGTCGACATGGAGGATGAAAGGCTTCGTGATATCTGGCGAGGCGAGAATAGGATTAGAACATGGTAAAGGAGCACTATTATAGTCCTGTAAATTGGGATGAAGATCAGGTAGGATTTCCGATTTGGAAAGCACTGATTCAGTGTTAAGGCTTTCCGGAGAAGCAGGGAAGGTTTCACTGTGGAGGTATGGACCTTTAGATGTAGAGACAGATACCAACACAGTGGGGGGAATACCTTTATACTGCTTCAGGAGGTTGACGTGGCACAGCTGGGTCTTCCGCCGCCTATCTGGAGTCTCAAGAACGTAGTTGTTGTTGTTTCTGCACTCCTTGATGCGGTAGGGTCCTGAAAACTTGTTTTGCAATGGAGAACCTGGGATAGGAAAATATGCCAATACGAAGTCTCCTGGTTTAAATTTCCTTAATTTGCTATGTTGGTCAAAATGAGTCTTCATCCTCTCTTGTGCTTTCAATAGATTGTCATTAGCAAATTTATGTACTCTCTCCAGAATGTGTTTTAGGTTTTGAAGAAACTGGGGCACATTCTGAGGGTCACTGAAGGTGGCATTACGAAGAGTCCTTTAAAGCTTTGAGAGGAGTACGGCACTTACGTCCGTAGAGCATCTCATAAGGAGATACTCCTAGAGACTCATTGGGGAGACTTCTGAAAATGCACATAATGAGATCAAGTTGTTTATCCCAGTCCTTCAAGGTATCATTGCAAAACTTCTTTAGGAGTGCTTTAATAGTCTGATGACTACGCTCAAGAGAACCCTGTGAAGCAGGATGATAGGGGCTGGACAGTACCTGTGTGATGTTGAACTCTTCCAGTTTCCGCTTGAAGAGATCACTGGTGAAGTTGGTGCCACAGTCATTTTGAACCTCTTGGAAATCCATACTGGGTGAAGATCTTCAGTAAGTGTTTCAGCACAGTAGCAGCCGTAATGTTCTTTACTGGAACTGCTATGGTGAATCTGGTGGTAGGACACATGATAGTTAATATATAGACGTTGCCAGAACTGGTCCGGGGTAAAGGACCAACACAGTCTATGATGAGTCTGTGGAAAGGTTCCGCAGGCACCTGGATGGGTTTTAGTGGAGCCTGGGGAATAGAGATGTTCGGTTTACCTGCCATCTGACATATATGACACTGTTGTACGTACTTTTTAACGTCTTTTACCATACCTGGCCAGTAGTAGTCTTGTCTGATTCCGTGGTAGGTTTTGTTAAAACCATAGTGAAAGAGCTCCGTGGGCCAGGTGTAGAATATCGGGCCTTAGGCTGGTGGGAATCACTAGTTGTTCGACATTAGCCCAATCGTCATCCTCCTTCAACTTGCTGGGTCTGTATCTGCGATAGAGCAACTCGTTCTCTAGGAAGAACCCAGGGATACTGTCAGGTTGAGTCTCAGCCTGGAAGAATAATGGTGTTAATGATTGATCTTCCCTCTGTAACTTACGGAACTCCAAACTGGTAAGATTTGGGGGTAGATTCTGAGGGTCTTGAGGGACAGCGGTAGCAGTAGAGTCAGCTGTTTGCGGTCGTGCAGCTTGTGCACGGGTGGTCACCAAAACCGGAGGAGAAACTTGATCACTTTCTTGGACCTCTGCTGTAACATATTCAAAGATGGGATTATCCAAAACAGAAGTACACACCTGGGGTTTGTCCGTGATGAACAGGTTGGTCGGTTGCAGATCTTCTGCCAAGTCGTTGCCCAGGAGAAGTTGCACTCCAGGCATGGGAAAAGGCTTTTCCCTGATGGCGACTTGGACTTCACCGGTCACGAAGGGACAATCCAGGTGGACTCTGGCGAGTGGATACGGAGTTGTAGCAGTGAGGTCAGTGATAAGGACGGTTTCTCCAGTGTAGGTGATGTTAGGCACAGCCGATTTCAATGTAATGGACTGAAGAGCCGCTGTGTCCCTCAAGATCTTCAATTTGGAACGTCCCTCCGAATCTGTACCGTTGGTAGAGACAGTTCCAGGATACAGGTGTTTACTGTAGAGAGAGAGATCATTAACATGAACACCAACATTCATCACAGGCTTACCGGACTTAGGAGGAGTCTGTTTGGGTTTAGTAGATTCATTGCTCTTGTATTGAGCCTTCACACATCTATCTATGGTATGTCCATAGAGTTTGCAATACTTACAATACAATTTTGAGCTAGCTTCCTCTGTACTCACTTTATCGTAACTGTACCAAAACTTCTTACTGGGAGGTGGTGATGGTGTCAGCCGGTGGATGAGGCTGTAGGTGTCAGCCGACTTCGCACATTTTATGTAGTCGGTTTCCTCTTTATCTGCTAGATATAAACGGACGGAAGAGGGAATACGTCTCAAGAATTCCTCAACTAGCATGAGGTTGACGAGTTCTGCAAATGTAGAGACATGTGCTGCTTCCAGCCATTTCATGTAATACCTTTTCTTGATATTTGCAAAGTCTAGAAAGGTGGTGGTACTTGCCTTAAGATGATCACGGAATTTTCGTCTGTAGCTTTCGGTGGAGAGAAGGTAGGCGTCCAACACTGCTTGCTTCAGGGTCTGGTAGTCATTCTCAGGCGCTAAGGTACTGAGAGCAACTGCAGCTCTACCTGTAAGATGCACTCTGAGAAGGGTAGACCATTGATCAACAGGCCAGATAAGTTTATTAGCTAGGGTCTCAAAGGTGGTAAAAAAGACGTCGATCTCTGTCTCTACGAATGGTGGCATTAACTTACTTGCATGGGAGACATTGAAACTCACGGGAAGACTAGCTGTAGCTTGTTGGCGCCGAGTGTGGTGTGTAGTTTCCAACGTGAGTTCTTGTCGACGATATTCGAGCGCACTATCAGCTGTCCGTTTACTGTGCTCACGTTGTAACTCCAGATCACGTTTTCTTGCTTCAAGCTGTTCTCGCTCACGCTCACGGAGTAAGGCGGCCTCTCGTTCTTTGAGGGCCATCTCACGTTCTTGCTCTTCTTTCTTCATTGCAGCTTCTCTTTCTTGCTCTTCTTTCCGGATTGCAGCTGCTTCTTTTACCAGGGCAGCTTCTCTTTCCCTCAGTTGTAGAGCTGCTTGCTGTTGCTCCTTCTCGAGCTTTGCGAGTTCTGTTTTGAGTTTCATAGTGGCCAAATCAGGTTTATCTGCAATACAATAAGTTTCGTGAGTTTCGTGGTCAATTGTCCCTTCATCTAGAAGGTGATCCGTTAACAGGTTATGCAATTCATTTTTGTTGGCTCCATGGGGAACATCTAGTTGATACTCATGTGCAAGAGCTTGTAATTCGGTCCTCTTGGCACGACTTAAGTTCCCTATTTCACCTGCTGGATCTGTACGGAAAGTTTGGAGACGAAACATGGTGAAATTAGCAAATAAATGTACAACGAATATAGTTGATATGGTAAATGTCAGAAACAGGATAACGTGGCAACTGGTACCTATCCTGTGGAATTGTTAACAATTAATGTTAATTCTAGGATGGTAAATGATTAGTCAATCAAAGTCGCAGGAAATCTTGTACCCGGTACTCACTGTAAGAGAATAAGGGCAAGAAAATCCTACTAAATAAATGAAACTGAGTTTCTAAAACAATTGAAACATTTAATTGCTTCAAAAGTGAATTAAGTAGTCCAAGAATGTAGGCATACCTTGCCGAGTGTCTATAGGACATAAGCATGTCTTTCCCACTGAATGAAATATGATACTTACAGAATTAGCGAACTTTTGTGCTCTGAAAAAAAGGAAGCTAATTCCCTACCTAAGTAAATATCATCATCTCTGACCGACGTGTAGGAGTGCGAGTGTCAACTGGTGACGAGAACTGCTGCTGAGGTCCTAACTCGGCAACGAAGTCCGTGCTTAGAGGAACTATGGCCCTCTTTATCCTCCTTCGGTCAGATTCCAGAAGATTGGGTGCTTTTGACCCGAAGACAAACCAAAGTACCAGGGTACCCAAAATGATGATCTGTCTGAGGTGAGAAATATCCTAGGGACAAAAGGTGGTAAACATGAGTAATAACACGGAGGGAGAGATGACCAATTAACTAGATGACACTTACAGAAGTAGCGTTCTTTGTGCTCTGGAAAAAGAATGCCAATTCCCTACCTGTGCAAGTATCATAATCTCTGACCAACGCGTAGGGGTGCGAGTGTCAACTGGTGACGAGAACTGCTGTTGGGGTCCCAACTCAACAGCGTAGTCCATGCTAGAGGTACTATGGCCCTCTACATTCTCCTTCGGTCGGATTACAGAAGATAGGGTACCTGTCGCGAAGACAAACCAAAGTACCAGGGTACCAAAGGGGTGATCTGCCGTAAATGAGAAATATTCTAGGGGTGAGAATAAGGTGGAATACACGAGTAATAACACCGAGGGATGAATAACCCATTAAGAGTGTGACTGTGGCCACCAAACACCACGTAATCCACAGTCGTCCAACACTCATAAAATGTTACTCGGGAAGCACAAAATACACAGCACCATAAAAATTATTGATAGTTATGAAATTATTGAAAAAGCAACGTGTAACAAAGCCAAGTACACTTACCACAAATTGAGGAAACAAAATTACGGGCTCACCATAGCCCGTGCTACTTGGAACTTTGTTCCAGGTAGCGAATCTTTAACAACAACAAAAAATTGAAATGATTGGTCTAGTATCAGTACCTGAGCAGTTCTTCCAAGACAAACCTTATTGTGAAGACAACTCCCGGACGGGCCCCCATTAATGTGACGAGAAATGTAGGTGTTAACGCAGTCATCTCTGTGGCAGGTGTAAATGCCAATCACATTAATAAAAAAAAGAAACAAAACTGACTGCTTGGCGGTTGACTCCTGTGGTAAAGTGAAAGGGAAAAACACGCAAAACTAATTTAATTAATAATGAACTTTGTTTATATTTGTTTAAAGTAAATTAAAGATAATCCCTTGGCTATGTACAGTGCAGATCAAAAATATATACAAAGACAAAATACAATATAAAATAAAATAATGATTACGTTACTCTACAGTAAGCAAAACAAAAATTAGATAAAGGTGCTGAGAATAGTGGGCTGGCTGAAACCTCTACTAATATACAGGACGTATGCTTAGATAGAAGCATCAGCTCGAGAGCACAAGAATATTCTGATGCCAACTACTCATGCGAGACTATAGACGATGCAGATGGCGCTGGAGTCGCGTGAAGTCGCCGATTCACTAATAGGGAGTGTTGGTTTGAAGTGATCGTTTGGTGATCGACGAGGTGGTGCGCCGACAGTGAGGGAGAGGGGGGTGAGGAGAGTGAGAGTAGGGTAATGTACCCCCCTGTAGAGACATCTGTTATTCCACTTGCATACTATTCTTGAATGTGGTATCATGATGTTGCAGAAGTATAGAAGTAACGCAATGTAGGAAGGAGCAGGCTAAATCTTTCTTGAAAGAGATTACTGTCAGTGTGTATGTGTATACGTGTGTGTATATATGTGTGTGTGTGTGTGTATATATATATGAGTGTGTTCAATATGACCGGAAAGGTAAGATTAATAACTCTAACATGAATTTTCTCTCGTGTTTTTCACTGTCGATGGTAATTGAAAAATCTATTCTCCAAAATTAATTTATTTCTAGTCTGACGTGACGCCTGAACGCGTCTTGTAATAACTTGTTACATTGTCAAAGACTTTTGTTTACACACAAAACTGTAACCTGTAAACTCACAATCCATCCATACTTATACTCGCATTTGGGTGAGGTGATATGGTACAACAGTTTTGGGTGAGGTGAACAAACTTTTAACACTAAAGACAAAATAGAAACAATGGGTATTAATTGGATATGAGAACATATGAATGGAAGTAACTGCAGAGGGCCTATTGGCTCATACTTCCTCTTGATGCTTCTATATTGGTTTGGAGTCTTGAAGTGGGTAGAATATAGTTGTGCATTAATTGGCTGTTGATTGCTGGTGTTGACTTTTTGATATGTAGTGCCTCGCAGATGTCGAGCCTCCTGCTATTGCTGAATCTGTCGATGATTTCTGTGTTTTTCTCTGGTGATAATCTGGTTGTGAGAAGTGATAGTATGTTCCTGTATGGAGCCCTGTATATGCATTGTTAATCGCCTAGAAAGAGACGTTGTTATCTTGTCTATATACCGAGTTCTTTTGTGCTTAGTCTCCAAGTGGGCATTTGAAGGCATAGACGACGTTGGTTTCCTTTAAGGCGTTGTGCTTTGTGTCTGGAGAGTTTTTTCATGATTAGGTTGGCCGTTTTTTTTTTTGGTTTTATAGTAAATCGTAAATTGTATGTACTGATTTTTGTCTGTAGGGATAACGTTCCTATCAGCAATATCTTTCAGGACTCTTTCCTCCGTTTTGAGCTGTCAAAAAGAACTTCGTGTAAAATAGTCTAATAGGGGGTACATCACGTTAGTTGACTCCTCAGAGGTTGCATGGCATTTCGCCTATATTTTTTTATGTCTTCAACAAAACCATTAGAGCTGCTGTTGTTGACTAGGACCTTCCTTACCCTATACAGTTCTTCGACTTGCTTCCATCCTGAGCTGTGGCTGAGAGCACGGTCGATGTAAAAATTGACAACACTCCTCTTGTACTCGCATTCCTCTTCAGAGTTAAGGTTAAGTTCCAAGGAACTGACACCAGATACACCAAGGCAGAGATCATGGACCTACTGACATCGACCTCAGGGGTAGCACCCATCGATGTCGTCATGGAGGAATCAGGACCTCAAATATTGTTCAGCAGTGCAGAAGCACTAGAATCTCTGTTCACCACAGCAATGCTCGCGGCTCTAGAGGCAAAGGGCTTAACACTCCTACCTCTTCATTAATTCCAAGCAGTGAGAACAATCTTCATTCCTAGTGAGCGCTATCATAGCGGAGCAACCCACCACTGAGATAGTAAAGAGCATTAACGCACTGAATCGATCTTTCACCGCCATCTTGGCCCACCTCATCCAGCAGGATGAGAACGGGAAGCCCACCCTCAAAGTCACCCTCAAGACTCCAGCAGAGGCTACTTTCGCCGCTGACAATGGCCTCGGATGCCTTGGTGTAGCCTGCAAACCCCACCAGATCGCTAGGCAGCGTTATTTCCGCCTACGCCAGTGTTTTAGGTGTTATCAGTACACTCACTATTCACAGAAGTGCCCCAAACCTCTGCAGAAATGCAGCATTTGTGCTGGCAACCACCAATACAGGACCTGCAACGCCACTACTCGACGTTTACTCTACAACGGTGACCCCACAGCCGTCTCTCACGACTACCCCACCAGGAAGGCGGAAATAAAAAAAATGATTGACGCCAGACAAGGAAATACTACGCTTAGACCCAAAGCATTCAACATACAGGAAGCGGCTTTCCCTAGTCCCGACAAGTGGCGCGCAACCAAACTACTGGACCAGCACCTCCCGCGGCAGCCTCTCAGACCCAACGACACTGCTCAACTAAGCCAGCCAGCTGTCGCCACTCACGCCACCTCCAGCCACCCCTGACAGCACTGTTGCAGCTTTGATTCACTTCGCAACGGAATTCTCAGGCGGAGATCTGAAACGACGGTACAGAATTCTGAATGACCTGTATAAAGTGAACCAGCTACCGACCTTCGTGATACCAGAGGACATGTTTCCCGACTGCTCTTCTCAGCGAAAAGCAGACCCTACACCTGTAACACCTGCGAACCCAGACCCAGAAAGCACCAGCACCTCGGCGGCTTTCACACCGGTCACACCCCCTGGTGGATCAGCACCTCACAACAGACCTGGAAGTCAACCACTACCAGCCACACGACAGCCTGACTCAGTCCTGGCGACAGCAATGGAGACTACAGCAAGTGTCGAACCACCAGCCCCGGAATTAGTGATCCCCCACGAGACCAAAGGGAAATTATTCAACTCCTATGCGTGTCTCAGGTTTGAAGCAGAAAATCAGGACCCGAGAGTGGCGTTATTCCAAGCACCAATCGGGGACGCGGTTATAGAAACCTGTGAAGGATGTTCCTACTCGGATTACGACAAGGAATCGTACCAAGAACAAATTGCAAAAGGCCTGTCTACCCCTTGAAGATTTCTTACCTTCAACCCAAAACGCCCTACCTCTCCATTGGCTGTCCTCGATGTGAAAGACCAAACGATCACACAACTACACAAGAATGGTGCCGAGACTGTGTCTCGAGTTGAAAGAAGAGCCCTTGTGTACACAATGTGCACCAAGGTATGGCGCCCCTCTGAAGGTGACGTAAACGTACCAACGCCAGTGAAAGCAACTCGGTCTCTCAAAAAGCCTAAGAGGAAATGACTGCCAACCAGGCCAACTACAGAACCGTGTACTACTGAAGGCAGCAGCCCTCTTCCCCTCTTTAGGGGGATAGGGACCTAATTTTGCTCTTTTAGAGGTGGTGGAATCCCTGCAAGCTTCTGAGCAGACTGACGTGGAAGCCAGAAGACTCCAGCTTCAGAGATGAAAGAAGACTCCAGCTTCAGAGATGAAAGAAGACGCCAGCGTCAGAGATGAAAGAAGACTCCAGCGTCAGAGATGAAAGAAGACGCCAGCGTCAGAGATGAAAGAAGACGCCAGCGTCAGAGATGAAAGAAGACGCCAGCGTCAGAGATGAAAGAAGACGCCAGCGTCAGAGATGAAAGAAGACGCCAGCGTCAGAGATGAAAGAAGACGCCAGCGTCAGAGATGAAAGAAGACGCCAGCGTCAGAGATGAAAGAAGACGCCAGCGTCAGAGATGAAAGAAGACGCCAGCGTCAGAGATGAAAGAAGACGCCAGCGTCAGAGATGAAAGAAGACGCCAGCGTCAGAGATGAAAGAAGACGCCAGCGTCAGAGATGAAAGAAGACGCCAGCGTCAGAGATGAAAGAAGACGCCAGCGTCAGAGATGAAAGAAGACGCCAGCGTCAGAGATGAAAGAAGACGCCAGCGTCAGAGATGAAAGAAGACGCCAGCGTCAGAGATGAAAGAAGACGCCAGCGTCAGAGATGAAAGAAGACGCCAGCGTCAGAGATGAAAGAAGACGCCAGCGTCAGAGATGAAAGAAGACGCCAGCGTCAGAGATGAAAGAAGACGCCAGCGTCAGAGATGAAAGAAGACGCCAGCGTCAGAGATGAAAGAAGACGCCAGCGTCAGAGATGAAAGAAGACGCCAGCGTCAGAGATGAAAGAAGACGCCAGCGTCAGAGATGAAAGAAGAC
Source organism: Procambarus virginalis (assembly GCA_020271785.1). Classification (NCBI taxonomy): domain Eukaryota; kingdom Metazoa; phylum Arthropoda; class Malacostraca; order Decapoda; family Cambaridae; genus Procambarus; species Procambarus virginalis. The sequence continues at coordinate 130,132 of WNGS01167248.1, read as the reverse complement.
GCCAGCGTCAGAGATGAAAGAAGACGCCAGCGTCAGAGATGAAAGAAGACGCCAGCGTCAGAGATGAAAGAAGACGCCAGCGTCAGAGATGAAAGAAGACGCCAGCGTCAGAGATGAAAGAAGACGCCAGCGTCAGAGATGAAAGAAGACGCCAGCGTCAGAGATGAAAGAAGACGCCAGCGTCAGAGATGAAAGAAGACGCCAGCGTCAGAGATGAAAGAAGACGCCAGCGTCAGAGATGAAAGAAGACGCCAGCGTCAGAGATGAAAGAAGACGCCAGCGTCAGAGATGAAAGAAGACGCCAGCGTCAGAGATGAAAGAAGACGCCAGCGTCAGAGATGAAAGAAGACGCCAGCGTCAGAGATGAAAGAAGACGCCGGAGATGAAAGAAGAGCGGAGATGAAAGAAGACGCGGAGATGAAAGAAGACGCGGAGATGAAAGAAGACGCCGGAGATGAAAGAAGACGCCGGAGATGAAAGAAAGAGACGCGGAGATGAAAGAAGACGCCGGAGATGAAAGAAGGCGCCGGAGATGAAAGAAGGCGCCGGAGATGAAAGAAGCGCCGGAGATGAAAGAAGGCGCCGAGATGAAAGAAGGGCCGGAGATGAAAGAGGCGCCGGAGATGAAAGAAGGGCGGAGATGAAAGAAGGCGCCGGAGATGAAAGAAGGCGCCGGAGATGAAAGAAGGCGCCGGAGATGAAAGAAGCGCCGGAGATGAAAGAAGGCGCCGGAGATGAAAGAAGGCGCGAGATGAAAGAAGGCCGGAGATGAAAGAAGCGCGGAGATGAAAGAAGGCGCCGGAGATGAAAGAAGGCGCCGTCAGATGAAAGAAGGCGCCGGAGATGAAAGAAGGCGCCGGAGATGAAAGAAGGCGCCGGAGATGAAAGAAGGCGCCGGAGATGAAAGAAGGCGCCGGAGATGAAAGAAGGCGCCGGAGATGAAAGAAGGCGCCGAGATGAAAGAAGGCGCGGAGATGAAAGAAGGCGCGGAGATGAAAGAAGGGCGGAGAGGAAAGAAGGCGCCGGAGAGGAAAGAAGGCGCCGGAGATGAAAAGACGGCGCCAGAGAGGAAAGACGGCGCCAGAGAGAGGAAAGAAGGCGCCAGAGAGGAAAGACGGCGCCAGAGAGGAAAGACGGCGCCAGAGAGGAAAGACGACGCCAGAGAGGAAAGACGACGCCAGAGAGGAAGACGACGCCAGAGAGGAAAGACGACGCCAGAGAGGAAAGACGACGCCAGAGAGGAAAGACGACGCCAGAGAGGAAAGACGACGCCAGAGAGGAAAGACGACGCCAGAGAGGAAAGACGACGCCAGAGAGGAAAGACGACGCCAGAGAGGAAAGACGACGCCAGAGAGGAAAGACGACGCCAGAGAGAAAGAAGACGCCAGCGTCAGAGAGGAAAGACGACGCCAGCGTCAGAGAGGAAAGACGACGCCAGCGTCAGAGAGGAAAGACGACGCCAGCGTCAGAGAGGAAAGACGACGCCAGCGTCAGAGAGGAAAGAAAACTCCCACCAAGAGAAAAGATCTCGCATCGCCTCCCCTACCTCGGGACCCTGCCTCCTAGCCTAAGCCACCCTGGTGTTCAGGAAGCCTCATTTACGCTGTGCAGCTGGGTTTAACCCTAGCTCGCTCTCTCTCTCCAGCTAGACATTTCCTCTCAGCAGGCTATTTTTCAACTATGACCACTTCAAAGCTCACCTGAATGGGTACCTTGTCCTATATTTGATTGACCCAGCGTTGCGCTGTCATGTGACCTGACGTCATCAATAGGGGCCCCCTACCTAAGAGTGACCCCAGTGGGGTCAAGCATACAGGGGGTCAAGCTTCCTTACAAAGAATAAGTTAGATAGTTAGGTGTAGTAAGCCTTATCTTGAATTTACATGATACTTTGGGGGTACATTGATATGAAGGGTGAATCATAGAACAGGGTCTGCATGTGAGACGGGTCATATTAGGGTTTTAAAGTTAAAATCGCTCTAAAGAGTCGTGTGTTTGATGGTGGGTAAATGTTGTCAATAATTCTTGTTTTTAATCTGAATGAAGGGGTTCTAGTTTACGCTCTAGTCGTAAAATGAGTTCCTTAGTATATTTGGTATGGAAAATCAGCTTTCAGTACTCTATATAATTAAAAAATTAGGTCAAGAAAGACACATTTATGTGAAGTTAGGTTGAAACTATTCCAGTTACTCCCTTCGGCATTTGCGCCGTTTTCTGCAGCCAAATTAAGGATTCCATTTTCTGTTGAATTCAGTTGAGTACTGGTGAAAAAGGCATTCTTGTATTTTTAGAGATATTTGTGGGGGCCTCAAATTAGTTTTTTATATGGAAAATAGCATCAATTAAATGTATGTATCTTTAGTAATGAACAATAAAAAACATTGACATTAGCTGCAGTATTTTATAGAATACAAAAAAATTGCTAAATAGCAGGGCCTCAGCCATGTTGGTTTGACACACTGTACTTAAATTTGACACTTGTAAATACACTATGAAGGCTAAATAGTTAATTGTTTATCTCAACCATTTAATACATATTGGGTATCTGTGCATATTCTGTATTAAATTGTATATTTGAAACACTACAAGAGATCACAGCTATTGTGGTGGGGCCCCCAATAACTTGTGTAATGAGACTTCTGTTGTCATACCATGCATTTTGGTGTCATACCTAAAAATTTAATCGAATCCATTGGTCACCTTTGATGCAAGGCTAACATCCTTTGCGCTTGACTTATGTCAAGTGCAAAGGGTTTAGAAAATGTTAGACCTCCACCTTTTAAAAAGTGAGATGAATTAATTTTTGGCATTCCTGTCTTTACTCTGGAAGTTTTAATGACAGCACGTGCTTAAACTCGCTCGCAAAAACTCGTACACAAACTCATTTTGTTGTTTTAACTTACGCAAATTAACATGTGGCTTTCACATTCGCGCAAAATACTTAGTCCCCCTAAACCTAAAACAGTTTCAAAATCTTCTTTACTCTCAAACTTACTTAAACATAACAGGGCAAAAATTTAGATCTCAAAACAAGCCATCAGCTTCCTATCCTCATAAAGACGACTTGCTTGCGCATACTTTCGCAAAAAAATCTCTTGTACACAAACTCTATTTTTGTGTTTTTTTTAACTTGCACAAATAAACAGTTTTCACATTTTCCCAAAATACTCAGCCTCCCCCTTAAACTTACACATTCACAATCTTACTGTACTATAATTGGTCAAAGCCTTCCAAACCAGCACTGGTGATTAGTCATACATAGAATCGGGGGAGAAAAATATCTGCTTCAATATTAAAAACAAAAACCAACTCTTGACTAAAAGCCCAACCACTTGGGCTGGACGGTAGAGTGACGGTCTCTCTTCATGCAGGTCGGCGTTCAATCCCCCGACCGTCAAAGTGGTTGGCCACCATTCCTTCCTCCCATCCCATTCCCAAATCCTTATCCTGCCCCATTCCAGTGCTACGTAGTTGTAATGGCTTGGCGCTTTCTCCTGATTAGTTCCATTCTTGTCTAAATAACTAGCATTAAGTTTTAAGTTCCTCTAATATTTCCATCTCACCGGATTATTTATTTTAAATATAGCTGGGAAAAATCAGGGGTAACCTCACGCCGCCAGAACTCTGCACATTCCTGCCCTCCAACAAATCCCAAAGTCTTGTAGAAGCCCACCCACTTACTCGTGCAGGAGTAGACATGTTTTCGCCCAACTCTGTTTATTTAAAATAATACATCAGATAGAAACATTTTCGCATTGCTATTATATTTACCTTATAAAGCCTCTCTAAAAATGCAATGCCATTGCGCATTATGATCGTTTTATAATAAATATTGCATAAATACTTACGCAATTTCATAAACAAAAAATTATTTTAATGAGCTATGTTTGAATGGCTTCGTCGTTAAGAGTATCACTAACCTTTTAACTATATATACCATAGAGAAGGATTTACTCCTCAGGATATATATTATTGCTTAAGAGTTTCATTCAGTATAATAGTTACCAAGGTTTTCAAAACTCTGGCTACTAATTTATTAAAGGTTTTCCATCGCACAGAGCGAGTATGTCGCATTCTCTCTCTCCCACATGTTTCCTCATTTGCACTGAATGCAGAGCAACCTTCATGCAAGCCCTGGTTCAGTTCCCCAACATCCGAGCTATTGGACATTACAAATTTCACTAAATGATGCATTATCTTTGCTGCCTTTCTAATTATAAAGATTTTAAACATCTTTTAACCTTTGAATGCTAGTTCTCAAAAGGTTCTTTACCTGAGAGTCGATTCTATTTTTATCCATATTCGAGCAGAATGTTGAGCATCCTTCGTGCAATTCCTGGTTCAGTTCCCCAACGTCCAAGTTTTGAACATAGCAAATTTAAATAAATGAGGCAGTATCTCGCCCCCACCCTCTGACCAACTATTTTAGGCAGTAACGAAGCAATTGTAATCCATCCAGCCGGCGACTTGCCAACGACTGGGAAAAATGTGTGTTCTTAGGAGCATTATGACCTCTTCGTGTATTTTCATCCCCTCACACACATGAGTATTTGTGGACCCCCCCCCCAAAAAAAAATACTGTTCAAGAAAATGCGAGCATATATATACCAATTTATGGATATAAAAAGAAAACAACTCGACATTTGTAAAAATTTTATTTAGATTACAACAGTAATTCTCTGCCTTTTTTTGTCATCTTGGAAAATAATCTGTTGAAGGACATGCAAAATGGTGCATCTGCAAATGGGGCTGTTTCTCGTAGATACGAGACCACTACTGCATGTTACCATGGGTCTGCAGGGCAGCAGTAAGACAACGCATTGTTAAAGCACACCTTACACAAAATATCATCGGCCCAAGACGTTGGCGTAGATGTGTTCATCAGTTTCAACATGGGATGCCACATCAAAGTCTGTGGCCTCTTCGCCAGTTTCGACATCCATTTCATTAGCGATAAGTCATCTCTTCCGCTTCTGTTTCAACAAGGCAAAGCCCGCAAACTAAGATTAGCAGCCAGGAACACACTCATTGATCCAACAACGTAGACATCCATTTCATTAACTGAGGTGACTGTTTCCATGGTAGAGGGTGCGGATTGCCATTCCAGATTGGCAGGCTCTACCCTGCCTTCCACATCCTCATGATAAATTCCCCTTAAATCCATTTCGGCTTTAGTGACAAATTCCTCATGCATATACCTCATATATGCAAGAGGAAATATTCCTCTTGCATATATCACAACATTAATTCTATACATCTGGCCTCCATAAGAAACGGCAATAAATCTTTGGTGCTTTTGAGATATAGCCTTGAGGCCGGTCTCACACAGACATCAGGAAATCCAAAATATTCAATTAAGGCTGGAAAAAAAAAACTTCCAACAGACAAGTTAAAAGATGTTCATCTATGGGTTTTATAGTTCGACGCTGAAGATTCTCTAGCATTCTTGATGAAATATTGACAAAGGTACACTTGGGATACCATTGCGCATGCAGTGTCAAAGGGTCGTCAGCGGGTTCCCAGTTTCGCAAACCATTCCCACAAAAGCAGCAGCGCACGTGGTCATATAAGCCTGTAAATTTAAGAACAAATATTCATGTTCATTATTATTATTATAGCTCACATCCAGCAATGTTGTAATACAAAACACACACACACACACACACACACACACACACACACACACACACACACACACACACACACACACACACACACACACACACACACTAAACATAACAAACTCCAACAATATTTGTTTACCACAGAAGAAAAATCCTGATTCTGCCAACTCGTGAGATGTTTGCTTGACACAACCAGTCCAGCTGAGGTCTAACGTTTCCAAACACTGTATGTTCCCAAGCCTGTATACCTAGGTTTAGCGTATGGAATTACCCTCAGAACCTGCAAATCATCTCCAGTCATTTTAGTTTCTTCCTCGTGGGGTTGGGTCTCTAATAAACAGAGATGCTCCATCACACACATGCATAAAACACACGTTCTAAGTAAATTCTTAAGAAAAAGACAACCTGTGTTTATACTTTTGTCCCCCCCCCCCCACATTGGCAATACTAATTATTCGCAGATAAACTGGTGAATTATATTTATACAATATCCTCACGGTCAGATGTTGCTATATTCCTTGGTTCAAATAGGGGTAAAAAGAAATCCAGCTCATATTCGAATGCCAGTTGGGTGATTTCCAGGCTTAGTGCCTTCTCATGAAGGAACAATTTGGCGACACTTTCGCATGCCTACCACGGGGCGTATCACCCTCAATCAAAGCATGCACAACTTAACAAAAGGTGCAGGAACAATGATCTGTAGCTCTCGGATAATAGAATCCCTCATTTGCTAGGTCTTGGGGGGGGGGGGTCTAGCCACTCAACAGGCCAATTTATACAGGTGTCTAAACGCATTTGGGCACATTTAAGACTGTCCCTGGAGTAAAACAATGAAAATATCTTTCACCCTAAACCTGCTTCCAACACTAGTAGCACTGTACTATGCCTTCCCTTCATATCTGAACTCAAAACTTTTACTAATACCTTTCGTCCTCTTGACATAAAGCTCGCCTTTCGACAAACTAACACACTTCGTAGCAATCTAGTTCACACTGCTCCTCCTGCTTCTAATGCTGCTGATGTCTACTCTTATTTCCTGTTTGCCTTGTCCTCTCCAATTCTTCGGCGAAACTGAATGTACACTAAATGACGGACTTAAAGAACACATGGGAAGTGTTAAGTCTGCAGACACTAACAATGCTCTCTTCTGTCATGTGAGGGATTCTAATCATCCTATCGATTGGTCTTCCTCATATAATCTTTCCTGTCTCTACTCTACACAGACGCCATCTTGTTGAATCGGCTCTAATACACAATGTACCCAACATGAACTGGAGTCCTGGCTTTGTTGCTGTGGACTCTTCCCTTTCACATTATATACTCAAATGCTCTAATCTCTCTAACAAACGTGAGCTAACATAAGCTTACCCTTCCATTTATCTTTCTTTCCTTTTCTTTTTCTCTTCTCTTTTTAATGTTCATCGTCTTCTCTTACATTCCCTTGCTATCCTCTTCTTAATCCTATTACTATCTCCTCATTCGGTGGTTATAATAGGAGCTGCCTCGTATGGGCCAATAGGCCCTATGCAGTTCTTATTCCTGTCCCCTCTACTAACCATACTTCGCTCCTCACCTCTTGCCTATTTATTGCCTGCATCTACTTCATCGTTAAAGGCAAAGGATTCTACATAACCTTAAACTGGATCCCATCCCATTTTGGAATCCCATTAAATGAGAAAGCTGATGAAATTGCTAAATTGGTTAACTCATCATCCAGTGATACATAAAACAATTCAACCCAGCCTAGAGAACATAAAAAACATCACCAAAAAACTCACACCTCAACAAAGCCTATCTACACCAGAGAATAGCTGAATGTTCGCCCTCTGCAACATGGTATCTTCAGGCAACCAAATTAGAAAGGTTAAGTATTCCAAAAGGGATCCACATGGAAATAGCAGTTAGGTTATATAGGTTATTTCTAGGTTACAGATGCAACTGGGAGATAGGTGAACCCCGACAGAGTGCATCTTCTGCCAAACTGTCACAGAAAAGCCAACGCTCCTCGCCAGATTTAACAGATCAGTTTGCTATAACCCCCTTTGAATTAACATCAGCATTAGGAAAACCTAAGCAAACTGCCCCTGGTGAGGATGGTATAACTTATAACATTTTGAGCTTACTGAATGATGTCCCTAGCCACCCTCTGCTTGACCTCTATCAAATGAGTCTCTCACAAGGTATCTTGCCAAAGAAATGGACACAAAGTCTCATAATACCAATTCCTAAACCTAACTCTCAAAAATTCAGACCCATTTCCCTTACATCTTGCATGTGTAAAGTCTTGGAGAAAATTGTTCTCAATCGTGTCATGTTTCAGGTCAAAGAAAAACTGGCCCCAAACCTATATGGGTTCATGCCCAAGTGTAGCACACAAACATGCTTTGCTGAATATTTTGTAAACTCCCAGGATGGGACACAGGCAGCCTTTATTGACCTAAAGTCGGCTTTCGATGTAGCGAATGGCGAAATAATATTAGAGCAACTTGCTGAATTTGGAATCAAAGGTAATCTTCTGAGTTGGATAAAGAGCTACCTATCCAACAGGCGTGCTAGTGTCCTATTTAAAGGAGTTAAAAGTACAAGGACAGATGCATTCGAACTAGGCACACCTCAAGGTGGTGTCCTAAGCCCTATGCTCTTCAATGTACTTATGCACAAACTTATCCATGACATACCTGTACAACCTACGGAAACTTATGTTATGCTGATGATATTTGTATTATGGCACACAGTAAACCAAGGCTACAAGTGTTACTTGATGCATTCTCCAAGAAAGTAGTAGAATGTGGTCTCATAATCTCTGTTGATAAAACAAGGGTTCTTATTCCCCATTCTCCATGTTAACTATACTATTAATGGAGTGCCCGTGGAGACTTGCGAGTCTTATAAATATCTTGGAGTCGAGGTTAATGATGCAAATCTCGTCAGCAACCTGCGCAAAAAACTAGTTGAGCGTCTTAAACCTCTCAAAACTCTTGTTGGCAAAGGATTTGGCATTAACATAAAATATGCCCGTAGTTTTTATATTGCCTTTATACGATCTGTTGTTGATTATTATGCCTTGCATCTTCTTAATTTTTCTCCTAAACAATTACAAGGCCTAGATGTAGTACAGAATGATGCCATGCGCATCATCCTGGGTTGTCCTAGAACTGTCAGAATTGTTAACATGAGAAAGGAACTAAACTTACCTTCCATTTACGAAAGAATAGTTCTACTTAGTACTATGTTTTGCGCAAAAACTTTGAAGAATAATGGTCCCCCCAGCTCTATTCAAATTAAATTGAGATCCATTCTAAACAATTCTGACTGTTCCCTCAATCCGCCGCAAAAAGCTCCCTACAGTGTGTGGCTCAGTTGTTGTGCCTATAATCTTCAGAAACTGAATGTGTCTCTTAACCCTGATAAAACTGTTCACTATATTCCCCTTGGAAAGATGTGGAGGTCTCTCTGCATTATACCCCCATCAGTGTAAAACAAATGTATAACACTGACATTTTGAGATGTATAACATTAGAAGCTATTGACAGTCATCTTCAAATTCTCAAACCGACTGAATCCTATGCCTTTACTGATGGCTCTGTGCAGTTAGGCATTGGTAGAACAGGTTGTGCATGTGCAGTGTATAAAGGGAATGAAATGATCATGTCTAGTACACAGAGATTGAACAACTGGGCTAGCACGACACAGACCGAGCTATTGGGCATTTTATCTAGCCACTGAATACCTTAAGCTCAATGGTGGTGGAGTTATTTTCTGTGACTCTAAAAGTGCTCTGCAGTCCTTAAATAACCCATCACAATGTATGTCGGAAGTAGCTTGTAATATTAAATGGAATGTAATTTTTGCCAATGATAATAACTCTTGTATAAAATTTGTGTGGATCCCATCCCATGTTGGAGTCGGAAAACATGACTTCGTAGATCGATTGGCCAATGAGGCTTGCAGGAAAGAAAACATTGATTATGACTTTGGACTATCTAATGCAGTTATTAGAAACATACAAATTAAAGAAATTAATTCAGATTTAGAAGAACTAAGAAATGCCCAGAGACCTGAAAGCTGCAGTATTAAAAGTTATGACAAGTTTTGTAATAATAGGTATTTGTATGGTCAGCACAGTAACCGAACCAGGCAATGTGATGTAGTCATTGCGCGAATTCGCCTTGGCTATAGACACATCTGGCAGGTTAGTGAGGCTGAGCCACTACCAGAATACTCAGATTGTAAACTCTGTGATAAACCTTTAATGCATTCACTAGAACACTACATTGATGAATGTGAAACCGTAAAGGACTTTAGACCTCCTGGCCTCTTGTACCACCAACTGTGTAACTATTTTATTGACTCAGGTGTTCTGGACGACATCCTAACAATTTACCCAAAATTTGCTTATCCATTTTAAAGAATGAAGAACAATTTTTATATATATTGCTTCTAAGCTGCTTCACTTATGAACCCATCCCTGCCCTTGTGTGGCAGTGCACAGTAGAAAGTTATTTTCACATATCCATACATTAAAACATTGATTGTAACCATGATATATATGTGCTTCAGCCTACAGTTTAGACCTATTGTCTTGTGTATGACCCTCTGTCCTGCGTGACAGTGAATACTAGCATTATCCTCACTTTAATCGGACTATCAAAATCCTCAGATTAGGCAAAATTGTAATTAATTTTGTCAATAAAGATGCTAATAATAATAATTGCTTCACTATCTTCTGGAATGTGAAGCAACCAACGACCTTAGAAGAGTTTTAAGAGTCCCTGAATCTTGCAGTGGCCACCCTGAAGCATTCAACACAGCCACTCTCCTGGTCAAAAAAAAAGGTGTCCAGCAGCTGGATCCCCTCATAAAGACTGTCAAGCAGTATCCTCCCCTGCGATAACAGCTTGACGATTAAATGCAACCTCTGAATACTGAAAGAATTACTGAACAAAAAATTGTACCACTTACGGGTTATTCATGCCCGTGCCACCTCATGGGTGGCTTAATCTCCCTCAATCATCAATCTTCATCACAATCGACTTGAGAATGGTTCAGGACAGACCGAAACGTCGTCGTGCCTTCACCTTCTAGTGTGTGGTCTGGTCAACAATAAAACGTTTTAGTACGGGAAGGGTCCATTGTGTATTGGCGCGACAATGGAGGCAAGATCCTAGGCCACATGTGCGAGGTTTTCTTTTTTTTTTTTTTTTGGCAATTCTAACCACATTGACCCAACGCTACCCTTTTTTAAGGTATAATTATGAAGAAACGGAAACGAAAAAATGACTCGTGTGCTGAATCATGCTACATAATGCAGCGATTAAAAAAAAAAACGGTAGTTTGGAGTCTAGGAAAGGTGACCAAGTACTCATTTTGTGATAATGGTCGAGAAATGTCATTAACTACATTAGGTATCGCAAACCTTCCAATAATGATGTGGCCTCCATGACATTGGGAACCGCGATATTTTTTTTTCACAAAGGGAATATATGATAATGGTTTTCATTGGGGAGGACATTAAAAAAAATTGTAACATGTCACACTATTTGACCTTCCTGCTTTTGAGAAAAAGGTTGCCAGTGTTTGGGTAAAAAGCTGAGGTATATTGATGTTTTATGGCAAGATATTGAGATACGTATTGTGCTATTTGAGTTTTTTAATACTAATTATAGGATTTTAACTAACCATTACTAAGCTAATTATCTTTAAGATCATTTTACTTTATGAATATTATTTTTTATTTTACATTTATATTGTCTTTACTGATTTTTTTCTTTTCTTTTTTACCCAACTTCTTTATCCTTCCAGGCTATCTACAGGATCTTTTTACTTCTAATTTGTTACTATTTTGTGTATTTGCTTCTATTCTTGTTTTGCTATAATTACTTTGTTTTTACAGCAGATTTGGTATTTAACTGTTTCTGTAATTGCTTGTCTTAATGTATCGTGACACCTTTGCATTTCCATGCACACTGATATTGATCCTGATCTAAATCTTGTCTTATATCTACACCAACCAGCACATTGATCATCATTATTGCAAGTATTACACAGTTCACCAGGCAAAAAAACAAACTCCTAAATAGCCCCTGCTTATCAGTTTACAACCAAAATGTTAGATCACTTGGTAAACATTTTGACGATATAAATGCACTACTCACCGCACTAGGTACTAATTTATCGTTCATCATTTTAACAAACTTGGCTAAGTAAAGACTATACCCAACTCTACTACTTAACTGGTTATAAAGCCATTCACAACTGTAGGCCTAATAAAAAAGGTGGCGGCACAGCTATATATTACCAAGGTACATTTATCTGCAACATTCATTAATAATAGAGATGACTACTGTGAATATTTTACTCAGTTTACAATTAAATCCTCCTTGACTATTGGAGTCGTCTATAGATTTCCCAATACTAATTTAGCTTCATTCTCAGATAACCTAAGGAATCTTATAAACAACAATCTCAACAAAAACCACATCATTCTGGGAGGAGACTTTGTAGCGAGTAGATTATTCCAATAATATACTCGCTCCAAACGCATTAGCCTAGCGAGAGAAGCAAAGCTCTTCTTGGTACTAATTATGAAACTCAAACCTTTCCCTACTTCCAGTTAATATTTCTGCCAACCTTTGGAGAACGGTCAGGTGTTGCCCGAGCATATAAGCAGCAGAGGAGCGAATAATAACTAGTCTACTTTCAAGTGTGGTCTAGAACAGACACTTGCGAGATACTGTACCGACACTGTGTGCTCAACTTACACCATTGCTCGCCAAAGTATCACCTGCATTCTTTTGTATACTCGACCAAATATATGCTTAGTATTTGTTTATTGTCACCATTCTTTAGGTAACAATAGAACTATTACATTGGTGACCCCGGAGTGACAGAACACCTAGCCTTCTGATCTTTTCGGATAAACTGGGGTGGTCTTCCTGTGGTTGACATCCCTTTAATGTGAAATTATACACATCACCAGATTTATCAGCTACAAGCAGTGTTGAAGAGTGAGATGTTATAACAATAGCCATGGGTCTCTTCACCAGATCACGGGTACAGAGGAGCGTCCACGTCTTTGTGCACCACACTGTTACCGCTTTTGTCTCTGATGCTACAGCTAAATAGTGTCCATCAGGAGATGCTCTCAGATATAATTTGAGTTTCATTACTGGTCACAATGCTACTTGTGTTGTTATCATTTGTTTCTTTGGCTGTGTGCTTTTCAGCTGCATGCTTTTCCTCAATATTTGGCACATTGAGAATTTGAGTCTCGGAATTTCTGCTGTCGTAAAAGAGTACATTGTTCCCACAACAAAATGCTATAAAGTTCTGAGCGACCTCTATGCGACACATTTTGTTGTCTTACAACTGAAATTTTCCTTATAGCATTAAACTCGTATCTTTTTTAGTAGTTTGTGCAATGTACTTAAAGTTTTCTCGTCAAGTTTCTTGACTACGCAAAGTGATCGTGTGTGTGGCGGTGGTCGCCTCTGCCCGACCAAGGACGACAGTTTGAATCATATCTATGGAAGGAACGTTTTGAATTCCTCGGCACCACACACAACCGAACCACAGCATACCACGCTGAGTCGAACGGAATGGTAGAACACTTTCATAGACAACTAAAAGCCGCCTTAAGAGCTCAAGCACGCCCTGGTGATTGGATCGACAACCTTCCATTAGTCTTGCTTGGCATTCGTTCAGCCACGAAGGAGGGCAGTGGATTCTCAGTAGCAGACTTAGTGTACGGATCTAGCCTGCGGCTTCCGGGCGAATTCTTAACCCCGACGCCACTCATCACACCCCCAGACCCCACTTTTGTCCAGAAATTACAGGCAGCCATGACAAGCATTCGGCCTACATCACCACGCCAACCGACAACTCGTGACACGTATGTGGCTCATGAGCTCTACATAACTGAACGTGTTTGTAAGAATCGATGCTGGTTAACGCCCTCTACAGTCACCTTGCGAAGGACCATTTAAAGTTGTTTCCCGAACACTATTTCCTTAACAGCATGAATTCCTGTATGCTAATCCCCACAATCACCAAACCCACCCGCTTCACTCTAACCTCAGCCACTACCTTGGATCACTTATGGACTAACGTAACAGCTCCCCTTGTATCTGATATAATCTACGACAGAACTGACCACTATCCAACCTTTCTCATAGCGAACATGGACTTGCCACCACCAGGAAGCAAGAAACTCTCTCTGAACTTCGGTCTGCCCTGGCAATCTGCGGTTCTACGGCGGCGGGCTCTGATGGCATTCATTATGAGATGCTTCGCCATCTCCCTCCGTGCACATCTCGGCATTTACTGAGGCTGTATAATCGGATCTGGGAGTCGTCGTCATCCCTGAGGACTGGCTCGATGCTGTTGTCCTCCCTGTTCGCAAACCAGGGTCTCTGATAACATCCTCTAAGGGCTTTTGCCGTATTGCCCTCACAAGTTGTCTGCAAACTCTTTGAACGTATGGTTAACGTTCGTCTGATGTGGTTCCTGGAACACCATCACCTCCTCTCCCCCCCTCAATTTGGTTTCCGCAAGTGCCGCAGCACAGGATGTCCTGGTGAACTTGGAGGTCTATATTCGTACAGCTTTTGCTGCAAAGACCTCCGTTGTTGCCGTCCTTTTTGACCTGGAAAAGGCTTACGACACCACTTGGGTGATATCATATTCTATCCCAGCTTCATTCTTTTGGCCTTCGTGGTAGTCTCCCTCTCTTTCTCTGCAGCTTCCTCTCTAGTCCTTCCTTTTGGGTGAGGCTTGGTACCGTGCGCTCTGCCTCCTTTCAGCAATACGAAGGTGTGCCCCAGGGTAGTGTTCTGAGCACTACTCTTTTTCTGGTTGTCCTCAATGGTGTTCTTTCCTCTCTTCCTTCAGGCGTCTTCTAAGTTCTGTCGATGATCTTACCCTTTGCTGTCAGGGTGGTGATTCGCCTCTCCTTCAACCCCGGCTTCAACTTGCGATTGATGCCGTGTCGTCTTGTGCTACTGATCATGGCTTAAAGTTCTCTATTAAGATATGTGCCATGACTTTTACTCGGAAACGGGTCGTTCTTTGTCCCTCTTTGTCACTTTATGGTCATCCCCTTGAGTACAAAGATTCCGTGAAAATTTTGGGGTTATTCTTTGACACTCGTTTGTCTTGGTCTCCCCATATCTCTTACCTTTTACCTTTAGAGCACTCAACACTCCAGTGTTGAGTGCTCTAAGGCCCTTACCCTCCTTCGGGTATTATCCCATACTTCTTGGGGACCAGATAGGCGCACATTCCTAGCTTTACATTCCTCTCACGTCCTGTCTAAGCTCGATTATGGTTACTCTGCTTACTCATCTGCTTCTCCTACTTTCCCCCGTCTTGATGCTTTGCACCATACTGGGTTGCGCCTCAGTTCTGGTGCCTTTCCTTCGACTCCCGTCCTCAGCTTGTATGTTGACACTGGCTTCCCCTCTCTCCAGGACCGCTGTGATCGCTACTGTCTTCGCTATCTTGTGCGATCTTTGTAGCATCCTTCCTTTCGCTTCTGTCGTGCTTTAACTTTTGCCCCTCCTGCGGTTCCTGTTCCTCTTCAGCACCTCCCCCTTTCTGTCCTGTTATCTCGCTTACAGGATTCTTTGTTCGTATTTCTAATGTTTCTCCCCATGTTGTGCCTTCTTTGCCCCTCGTGGAGGGTCCCCCTTTCCGCATTTTGTGCATCATTAACCCGCATCTGTTACGGCCCTAAGGGATGCAACCGGTTTCATCTCTGGTATTAGGTTTGGGTATCCGGCCCCCAGTTAGTAGAGGCTCTCAAGGGTGTGTTCCGTAATGCAAGTAAAATAAACGGGAGTACATTAAATACACGTTTATCACTTTATATATATATATATATAT
>WNGS01167248.1:43706-89764 GCA_020271785.1 Procambarus virginalis | reverse complement strand
CGTAGTTGAAAATGCGTTCCTCATAAGACTCCAGCCTTACAGCCTCTTGAAGTTTAAAATGTCTTTCAGATACTTTAATTTGATTCAGAGACTTTGTAATTTAAATGTCCTCTACACATGCAATATTGCATACAAAGATTTGTAGATACTTGTATGTAACTAGCTGTACCCAGCAACGCGTTGCTGTGGCTCAGTCTGGTTAAATGGAAAAGTATGAAAAGAGTGCAGGTTTCTAATGTTTAATTTCACAATGCTTGTGGATATGCCATTTTTTATTCCATTGTCTGTGGAGATACATCGTCTGGTTTGCCAACTCTAGAAATCCCGACCCTCCCCACCTATCCCCCGATCCCCTCGTCATCTCCACCAATCGCCCCCCACCAATCCCCCTCGTCCTCCCCACCAATCCCCCTCGTCCTTCCCACCAATCCCCCCATACCTTCGTCCTCCCCTCACATGAAAGTTGAAAAAAACAATACCTGTTACAGGTGACATCTATATAGTAGGTATATAAAAACACGTGTGTGTTCAAATGCAACATTGTCAAAATTTCAAAGCAATCGGTGAAGAACTTCGAGACTTAATATTTTGAACAAATGAACATGTACATTTTTATTTGTGTGTATAGTGTATTAACACCGCAAACAGTATGGTTGGAGGAGAAAAGTTTGAGAGTGAGGTGTTGAGAGACGGAAGGTGGGGACGTTGGCTGGCTGGTGTGTGACGGTCACTCCTCGTTGTTTTGACTCACTATACCTACTTAGTGGTTCGTTAAGGTGAACATAAGGATGAAGGTAACTGCAGAAAACCTATTGGCCTATACGAAGCAGCTTCTATTTATGTCCACTCAATCCCACTCGTATACAGTTGGGCTGGACGGAATCTCACCATGGGTATTGAAAGAGTGTGCAGGAGCACTTTGTTTGCCACTCTCCATAGTGTATAGTAGGTCACTGGAAACGAGAGTGGAAGACGGCTAATGTGGTCCCAATATACAAAAGGGCGACAGACAAGAGGCATTGAACTACAGGCCAGTGTCTTTAACATGTATACCATTCAAGGTGATGAAGATCGTGAGAAAAAACCTAGTAACACATCTGGAGAGAAGGGACTTTGTGACAAATCAACATGGGATCAGGGAGGGGAAATCTTGCCTTGCAGGCTTAGAATTCTACTATCAGGTGACGAAGATTAAGCAAGAAAGAGAAGGATGGGTGGACTGCATTTTTTTTAGACTATCAGAAAGCGTTTGACATGGTACCCCACAAAAGGCTGATGCACAAGCTGAAGAAACAGGCAGGACTAACTGGTAGGGCGCTCCAGTGGATAAGGGAGTACATAAGCAATAGGAAGCAGTTACAGTGAGGGGTAAGACCTCAGATTGGCGTGAAGTCACCAGTGGAGTCCCACAGGACTCTGTACTCGGACCTATCATGTTTCTGATATACGTAAATGATCTCCCGGAGGGTATAGACTCATTCCTCTCAATGTTAGCTGACGACGCTAAAATTATGAGAAATTAAGACAGAGGAGGACAGCTTGAGGCTTCAAGAAGACCTGGACAAGCTGCAGGAATGGTCGAACAAATGATTGTTAGTTTAACCCAAGCAAATGTAATGTAATGAAGATAGGTGTATGGAGCAGGAGGCAGATACAAGGTATCATTTGGGAGATGAAATACTTAGAGCCAGAGAGAAAGACCTGATGGGGTTGATATCACACCAGACCTATCCCCTGAAGCTCATATCAAGAGGATAACATCAGCGGCATATGCCAGGTTGGCTAACATTAGACGGCCTTTAGAAACTTGTGTAAGGAATCTTTCAGAACATTATATACCACGTGTCAGCCCAATCCTGGAGTATGCGGCCCCAGTATGGAGTCCATATCTAGTCAAGTATAAGACTAAACTGGAAAAGATTCAAAGGTTTGCCACCAGACTAGTACCCGAAGTGAGGGGTATGAGCTACGAGGAGAGACTACGGGAATTAAACTACACGTTTGGGAGGTTTAATTCCATTTCCACGTTTGGGAGGTTTGTCTCCATTGGGAGACAGAAGAGTTAGAGGGGACATGATCACCACATAAGATTCCCAGAGGAATTGATAGGGTAGATAGACACTTTTTAACACAAGGGGCACACGCACTAGGGAACACAGGTGGAAATTGAGTGCCCAAATGAGCCAGAGACGTTAGAAAGAATTTTTTCAGTCAGAGTAGTAGACAAATGGAATGCATTAGGAAGTGTTGTGGTGGAGGCTGACTCCATACAGTTTCAAGTGTAGATATGATAGAGCCCAGTAGGCTCAGGAACCTGTACATTAATTGATTGACCGTTGAGAGGCGGAACCAGAGAGCCAGAGCTCAACCCCTGCAAGCACAACTAGGTGAGTACAACTAGGCGAGTACAGGTCCAACCCTCGTTTGAAACAATAAGGGACCCCACGTCCACCACGCTACCACGTTATGCGGTAATTGGTTCCACAAATCAGGAATCCTGTTACCGAACCAGTATTTACCCAGGTCTTTCCTAAATCTAAACTTATCCAGTTTATTTAAATTGTTTCGTGTTCTGTCTTGTTGATACTTTTAATACCCTATTAGTATCCCCCTTTATGTCCATTCATCCACTTGTAAACCTCTATCATGTCACCCCTAACTCTCCGCCTTTCCAATGAATGCAATTTAAGTTTTGTTAATCTTTCTTCATATGACAGGTGTAATTTGCGGGATTAGCTTTGTCATCCTATGCTGGACATGTTTAAGTTAATTTATATAAATTCTATAATTCGGCGACCAAAACTGAACTGCATAAGGGGGCGTTATTGGGGATGATTAAAAGTTGTTCTAGTGCAATCAAAATTTATTGATGTTTTGCATGTGAAAACGGCTGCAACTGGTCCAAGTTTCAGTATCGCAGCCTAAATAGAGAGGGAGAAAAAAGACAATTTTTCAAAATTTTCCACTGTTGCATAACAAACACAATTGTCAACCGAAATCATTTCTATGACACTCGGCTATCACATTACTGTATAATAAAGGTTCTTTAGGAATATTTCTATCTCAAATGTATTTAGGGCAATAATACAAATTTTCAAAGTTCCCCTAAAAAATATGCAATAACATTGTTTATAAATTTATAAAATCAATAAATGGATTTAGGAAAATAAAAATACAGTTGTGTAGAGGGATAAACTCTACATATAATGTGCAAGTTTCATGTAAATTGAATAATAAATAAGTCATTCAACCATGTAGTTGCTAATTACCTACCTGTAGAAAATAAAGGTCAAAGTTCAGCCACCTGTGGCTGAGGTTGATGTCGACCAATTTCATTCGAAATTTGCATCCTTGTAGATAGACATGCCTTCAGTAAGGTGTGCAAGTTCCATGAAGATCGCCTGATAACAAAAGAAAAAAAAAAAAAAATAAAAAAAAAATAAAGCGGGTATATTTACCAATATTTATGATGTAATATCAAAATATAACACAAACATACTAACCTAAAATAATTGGTCTGAAATATGAGTCCTCAAGGTGGCACTGCAATGGCACTAGTAGGCACCTGCCCCATAGCTGAGGTCAGCTTCCTCAGGAGCCTTTCTTGGCTTGGTGGTGTGTCTCGTTGGATTGTGCATCTTCTTGTCCTTCATGTTGAACCACCAGTCCCGCATGTCACACTGTGGTAGACCAAGGAGGTTCGTCAGAGATCCCATCATATACCCAGCGTTCAACCCGTCCTCGCAAATTTAATAAGTCAATATTGACTTATTAAATATGTGCATAGGTGACATACTTAACATAATAGTTTCCCTTTAAAAGCTTCATAGAAAACACCGACCTTACCTAACCTTGTTAGTATGTTAAGATAAGCATCTTATTGCTTCGTAATTACAATTATTACCTAACCTATACCTATAATAGGTTAAGTAACAATTGTAATTACGAAGCTATAAGATGCTTATTTTAACATACTAACAAGGTTAGGTAAGGTCGGTGTTTTCTATGGAGCTTTTCAAGGGAAACTATTATGTTAAGTATGTCACCTATGCACGCAACTAAGTCAATATTGACTTAATAGATTTGCGAGGACGGGTTGCAGTTCGAGGACTGTTCGGCTGCTCGTACCTTTGTGGGGAAATGGTACACAGTTTGTTCCATTATCTCCCCCCGAGTGTCCTGCTTTCTCTTTCTGATTTGAAACACCACCTGGACTCCTTGCCGGAGCCTGTTCTCCTGCTGGGTGACTTCAGTTGTCGTCATTCTCTTTGGGGTGATGTTCTGACGAATACCCGAGGTCGCCTTCTTGAGCCATTTCTCCTCTCTTCTTCCCTGTCTCTTCTGAATTCTGGTGAGCCCACTCATTTGGACTCTCGGACTCGCACCCTTTCCTGTCTTGATCTTTCTCTCTGCTCTTCCTCTCTTTACTTAGATTTCACGTGGCAGGTTCTGGATGACCTCCATGGCAGTGATCATTTCCCCATCCTTGTGTCCTTTTTCTCTTATCACCCTTCCCTCTCTTTCCCTAGGTGGCAGTTTGCTCGAGCGGACTGGGACCTATTTACCCTCAGTGCTGTTCTCTCTGATCTCTCCCTTCTGCCTCTCCCTCGTGCTCTCCTCCTTTTTCATGACACTGTCTTCAACGCTGCCCTGCGCTCTATTCCTCGCTCTTTCTCTCGGGGTCCACGGAAGTGCGTTCCCTGGTGGAATGCAGACTGTGCTCGGGCTGTCCGCTGTAAGCGTGCAGCCTGGAAGAGGCACCGCCGTCGGCAGACGACAGATTCTTTTCTTTTCTTTCGGAAAGCAAGTGCGTTGGCCCGTAGGGCCATCCGTACGGCTAAACGTGAATGTTGGGCTTCTTATGTCTCCACAATCACGTCTGAAACTCCCCTGCCACAGATATGGAGGCGTATCCGCAAGATAGGTGGTAAGTTCGTTCCCGATGTTTCCCCGGTCCTTCACCTCCGTGGTACTCTTGTGGTGGACCCGTTGCAGGTTGCTACCGAACTGGGTTCCCACTTTTCTTCTGTTAGCTCTGGTCTTCATCTTCCCCAATCTTTCCTTCTTCGTAAACCTGTCCTTGAGTCTCGTCCTTTAGATTTCTGCACTCGTCTTTGACTTTCCTATAATGATCCCTTCTCTCTATCTGAACTTCGTTCTGCCCTGGCCCTCTGCGGTTCTACGGCGGCGGACTCCGATGGTATCCATTATGAGATGCTTTGCCGTCTCCCTCCGTGCTCGTCTCAGTATTTACTGAGTCTGTATAATCGGATCTGGGAGTCGTCGTCAGTCCCTGAGGACTGGCTCGATGCCGTTGTCCTCCCTGTTCGCAAACCAGGGTCTCTGGGAACTTCCCCTAAGGACTTTAGCCCTATTGCCCTCACAAGTTGTCTGCAAACTCTTTGAACGTATGGTTAACGTTCGTCTGTGTTTCCTGGAACACCATCACCTCCTCTCCCTTCTCAATTTGGTTTCCGCAAGTGCCGCAGCACGACAGATGCTCTGGTGAACTTGGAGGTTTATATTCGTACTGCTTTTGCTGCAAGGACCTCCGTTGTTGCCGTCCTTTTTGACCTAGAAAATGCTTAAGACACCACCTGGCGATATCATATTCTATCCCAGCTTCATTCTTTTGGCCTTCGTGGTCATCTCCCTCTCTTTCTCCGCAGCTTCCCCTCTCGTCGTTCCTTTCAGGTGCGCCTTGGTACCGCTCTCTCTGCCTCTTTTCAGCAATACGAAGGTGTGCCCCAGGGTAGTGTTCTGAGCACTACACTTTTTCTGGTTGCCCTCAATGGTCTTCTTTCCTCTCCTCCTTCAGGTGTCTTCTCCGCTCTCTATGTCGATGATCTTACCCTTTGCTGTCAGGGTGATGATTCGCCTCTCCTTCAACGCCGGCTTCAACTTGCGATTGATGCCGTGTCGTCTTGGGCCACCGATCATGGCTTCAAGTTCTCTACTTCTAAGACTTGTGCCATGTCTTTTACTCGGAAACAGGTAGTTCTTCGTCCCTCTTTGTCACTTTACGGTCATCCCCTTGAGTACAAAGATTCCGCGAAGCTTTTGGGGTTATTCCTTGACACTCGTTTGTCTTGGTCTTCCCATATCTCTTACCTCCGTGTTGAGTGCTCTAAGGCCCTTACCCTCCTTCGAGTATTGTCCCATACTTCTTGGGAGCGGATAGGCGCGCACTCCTTGCTTTGCATTCCTCTCTTGTCCTGTCTAAACTCGATTATGGTTGCCCTGCTTACTCGTCTGCTTCTCCTTCTACTCTTCGCCGTCTTGATGCTTTGCACCATACTGGGCTGCGCCTCAGTTCTGGTGCCTTTCGTTCGACTCCCGTCCTTAGCCTGTATGTTGACACTGGCTTCCTGTCTCTCCAGGACCGCCGTGATCGCTACTGTCTTCA
This sequence comes from Procambarus virginalis, assembly GCA_020271785.1. NCBI lineage: Eukaryota > Metazoa > Arthropoda > Malacostraca > Decapoda > Cambaridae > Procambarus > Procambarus virginalis. Next base: position 83,358 of record WNGS01167248.1, on the reverse strand, counting down.
TTATCTTGCGCGGTCCTTAAAACATCTTTCCTCTCGCCTCTGTCGTGCTTTAACTTTTGCCCCTCCTGCGGTTCCTGTTCCTCTTCACCACCTCCCTCTTTCTGTTCGGTTATCTCGCTTACAGGATTCTCTTTCCGTTCGTGTTTCTAATGTTTCTCCTCGTGTTGTTCCTTCTTTGCCCCCAGGGAGAGTCCTTCCGCAGTTTTGTACATCCTTGACCCGCGTCACTAAAGCTTTTACCAATCCTACGGTTCTAAAACGCCTTTCCTTGAACACACTTCTTCTCACTCCCGCTCCGTTTGTCTTCACCGATGGGTCTAAGTCTGCGGACGGTGTTGGCTACTCTGTTGTTTTTCCTGATCGCACTTATGTGTCGCTTACCTCCGGAGACTAGCATCTTTACAGCGGAGCTTTATGCTATTCTCTATGCTCTTCGTCTCTGCTTTCTCGTTGTCAGTCTTCCTTTGTGGTAGTTGTTGACTCTCGTAGTGCCCTCATGGCGCTCGGGTCCTTAATCCGGTTCATCCAGTAGTTGTCGAGATCCAGCATTGGCTGTTTCTTGTTCACAGTAAAGTTAAGTCGTTGAGTTTTGTTGGGTTCCCAGCCATATTGGCGTGTCTTTAAATGAGCGTGCGGATGCTGCCGCCAAGGAAGCTGTCCCTCTTGTCCCATCTCTCGTAAAGGTATTCCATATTCGACTTTTACCCGGTTATCCATTCCTCCATCCTTACCCGTTGGCAGGCTTCTTGGTCGTCTGTTACTGGTAACAAACTCCGTACTCTTAAATGTTGTGTTTCTTCGTGGCCGTCCTCCTATCACCGTAACGGCGATGGGGAAACTGCTCTGGGAGGTTGCGTATTGGCCATACTCGCTTAACCCATGGTCACTTGATGGAGCGCAGCCCTGCTCTTATTGTCCTAATTGCATTGTACTCTTACGGTCGTGCATGTTCTTGAATGTCCTGACTTCCGGGACGAGCTGTGTCTTGCTTTCCGACGCCCCTCGCGGTCACCTGTCCCTCGATAGAATTCTTGGTGACTCGGATACTTTTGATATCGTTCGCCTTGTGCGTTTTTGTTCTCGTATTGGCATCTTGGTGATATTTAGCGCCCTCTGATTATTCCGCACATTTGATGGTGCTACATAGCCTTCCCGGTTTGGTGCCTTCTTTGATAATTACTTACTTAAAACGAGTTTTCAGATTTCCGTCCCTATTTTTGGTATCGTCGGCAAATATGCAAATACTACTGCTCAAACCTGAATCTAAATCATTTTACCAGCCCTGAAACACCAGGGATTCACCAGTTGATTTGACCCCATTATACATTCTGTTTCCTTTGACATATCCGTGCCCTAATTAAACTTAGTATGGCACCCAAAATACCATGAGCCTTTTATCTTATTATCAATCTTCATGTGGCAGTGTATGAAACCTTTGCTAAAGTCAAGGTACACATTACAAATCTTACCACTATCAACTGCCTCAATTATGCTAGAATAAAATGATAGCAAAATTGTTAGACATGAACTGACATTTGTTAAAACCATGTTGTGAATCACTGTTAAAATTTTTTCAAGATGAAGATGAATGGTATCTGCAATATCGATTCAAGTAACTTTCCCACAATAACGTCTAGTAACTGGCCGATAGTATTACAAATGATATATCTCCTTTCTTAAATTGGAACAACGTTAGCAACCTCACGACTCGGGTATTCTGCTCTGACACTAATGATTTATAAAATATGGTAGACATGGATCGCAAAAGTCCTCTTTGCATTCCTTAAGCACCCTGGCAAACACTTCGTCTAGCCCTGGGATTTGTACGGTTTGAGTTTCACTATTTGTTTAGTAACATCTTCCATGGTAACTGCTACTAAAAGTCAACATTCCTCTACCCCACCCACATAGACTAGTTCAGCTGATGGCATAATGTTAAGTTCCTCCTAGTAAATAGATAAAATATTTATTAATAATACCATTCATCTGACATAACCAGTTATCTGACCTGTCGTTTTAATTAACCTATTTTCTCTAATTTGTGTTCGATATAACTGAAGAAACCCTTTAGGATTTCTTTGCTGCTATGTGAACTTCATAGTTCTTTTCTCATTTTTCAACCCACTCTTGCACAAGACAGCATATATAGGAATTATTGGCTTATAGTCACTATTTGGCTTATAATAAGTACATAAGTGACTTCCAAGCCATATTTTTTTTCAAGGCACTAACTCTTCCTCTGTTTGATTAAACAATAGATTTTATACAAAATTTGACAACATCCTGAGTTACTTTACAATTTATTTAAATATTTTAGTTTGTTTTATATTTTTATATAACTGTAATATCAATATTAGATAAGGTTTCATTACTAATTGTAATATCTTAACTACTAAGGAGGTTAGGTTAGGTCGGTGTTTTCTATTCAGCATTTCAAGGTAAACTCAAATATTACCATAAATTAGTATGTCACATATGTACTTATTCATATGGCAAATATTGACTAAGGCGAGAACGGGTTGGTTTTTTATTATTATTAACATTCCTAATCAGTTGGACGAATTCTTGTTATAAAGTGACTTCCCCCATTCTTCATTCTTTATACCAAGCTCTTTCTACCTATAAGGTCTCAGATCCTTTGTTATCCATTTTGGGTCAGTATTCGACCTATTGAATTTGTATGATATACTACGTTCTTGTGCTTTGCTTATTTGATTAAATATTTTAAATTATTTATATTTTGAATCCACATCGAATCTTTATTCATCACCCATCGCTGGGTTCACTGTCTCGCTCAAAGTCGCCACCCCCCCCCCCCCATGCTCAAGACTTCCAATCTAATGACCCAAAAAAATTTTAAGCTATTTTATATCAGCTTTTCAACAATCTGGCACTTGAACAGAAAATTTCCCCTTCAAATCTATTCCATTCATACTAAATCTGACTTATTTGTGATCATGCTCCCTAGCTGGCCCCCTATTTCGATGCCATTAATGTGTTTCCCTGTAGTTAAGACAACGTCTGAGATGTATTTTCCCCGCGTGGGTTCCTTAATGTGTTGTGCAAGAAAGCAATCGTCAATTATAATTCTATAAAAATCTTCTGCTTCATTATTCCATTGTGTGTTAAACCAGTTTTATTCCACTAAACTTAGCTGCCCATGGACACAAATACTGTTAGTACTAGATGCTCTAAGAATTTCATCCCATATATGCTTTGCTTCCATTCTGTTTTTGTGTCCTGTATATAACTATTATAAAATTATTTGCTTTTCGTTAAATTCTAGGCCAAACGAGATCTCTCATTTTCACTCTTAATATCGTGAAGACCAAACTTAGACACCGGATTCTGGAGATGGGACAGCAAATAGGAATGAAATATTGTGCTGAGCTTAAGGTAGCGTGTAGATGGAGTTTCCCTAGTTATATCCGCAACTAAAGTTTTCACGTCCACCAAGCGACACCGACAGAATGCCCTGGGAAGCACAAGGCGGCCTAGACTCGCTAGCCACACGCTATCCCCCCTCTGTTTTTTTTAAAGAGCCAATCAGGAGGTGGCACTTTGTCCCTCAATGAATAGAAGACTATCCTAGGGTGGCGTGGTACATCTGACGTCACACTGGAGGGAGGCCTGTGTACACTTGACGGTTTGAAAACTGACCCTCTCAAATTGCTGCCAGAGAGAATACCATCTCTCTACAACTGGATATTTTAACCCTTAAATTAAACTAATGTAATACCTATTAATGTCTAATTTTCTTGATGATGCCACGTCGGCCAGCGAGGTTTTACCTGGCAGCTGGTGTCCTACGCTGTCAATAGACACCCAACAAGGTACACTTGGTTAATAATAAGGAACTTAGCCTTGGTGGACTCGACTCTGCACTTGTGTGAGAAGTCAAAATGACCGTGTGCACATTCCACCTCGAATTTAGCTAGCTGGTGTTCTCTCCTCTCACAATGGTTAAATAGTTGTTGCAGAAAATGGATATCAAATGTGGGATTAAGTAGCAAAGTATTTTTTATTTAGTGAGTGGACTTTATATTTAAGCAAGTGGACTACATAACATTGGTAAATGAATTTTCCCCACAATTCCGACAGTGAGGGGTTAGTGTGATAATTCAAAAAAAGTTTATATATATATAATATATATATATATAAATATATATATAAATATATATATAATATATATATAATATATATATATATATATATATATATAAAATATAATATATATATATATATATATATATATATATATATATATATATAATATATAATATATATATTGTGACGGGAAAGTGTTGGAGTGTTGATGTTTGGCTGTCCTCCAATGGCAGGTGTCAATGCCTGGTCACACTTACAAAAAATAGACTGCTTGCCTGTTGTCTGTGGTAAGCGAGAGGGAGGAACACGTAAAACACAAAGTATGAACAATTAAACTTTAATATATTTAATTTAAACATAAATAAAATAGACAAATCTCGAGGAATGGAACAGTGCAAATAAAATGACAAAGATAAATGCAAAAACAATGTGATTAATTATAACAATGTGAAATGGTGCTGAGAATATCTGCTTTAGCTGAGACCTCCCTTAGTATACGAAAGCCAGAGAGCTTAGTATGCCAGAGAGAGATGTCAACTCTAAGAGCACAAAGAATATTCTAAAGTTGATGGCTGGTTCACGCCCAGACGTCGACTCGGGTAGATGGCGTTGAAGTGCAGGAGCGTGGTCGGCAAGTCACCAATCAGGGGCAGGCAAGCTGAGAATGGGTGGTTTGCTGGTTGATGAGCCGGCGTGGGGGGGTGCGTGGAGTAGGGGTTTCTTGGGTACGTTTTGCCTCTTGGTCAAAACGTTTTGTGCTACTGGTGACGTATCTTTAACGTAGCATCTTGTACTTGTAGAATTGACGTAACTTGAGGGAGGAAAGAGCAGGCTCAATCTCTCTTGAGATTATCGTCACAACTCTCCCCCGAAGCCTGCGGTTCTGGTGAAGTTACGTCTTCAGGTGGTAGAGTGGTAGGTGGAGCAGCCTCTACCTCATAGACTCTGAAGAGGGTGTCTGATATGATGTTGTCAGACCCCTTGATGTAGAGATCTCCAGGTTGAAATTCTGCAGATATCAAGCCCATCGTAGAAGTCGTAGATTGTTGAATTGGGCTTGCTGCAGGAAGTGAAGAGGATTGTGGTCCGAGTAGATGGTGGTAGACCGAGCACTTTGCAGGTATGGTTCGAAGTGCTGCAAGTTCAGGATGATGAGTAGCTCCCTTTCGATCGTGCTGTAGTTCCTTGTAGCTGTAGTAGCTAGTAGGTAGAATCTCCTCGCCTCGTTGTTGCATCAGGTCACCCCCGATGCCGGTACCACTGGCGTCGACATGGAGGATGAAAGGCTTCGTGATATCTGGCGAGGCGAGAATAGGATTAGAACATGGTAAAGGAGCACTATTATAGTCCTGTAAATTGGGATGAAGATCAGGTAGGATTTCCGATTTGGAAAGCACTGATTCAGTGTTAAGGCTTTCCGGAGAAGCAGGGAAGGTTTCACTGTGGAGGTATGGACCTTTAGATGTAGAGACAGATACCAACACAGTGGGGGGAATACCTTTATACTGCTTCAGGAGGTTGACGTGGCACAGCTGGGTCTTCCGCCGCCTATCTGGAGTCTCAAGAACGTAGTTGTTGTTGTTTCTGCACTCCTTGATGCGGTAGGGTCCTGAAAACTTGTTTTGCAATGGAGAACCTGGGATAGGAAAATATGCCAATACGAAGTCTCCTGGTTTAAATTTCCTTAATTTGCTATGTTGGTCAAAATGAGTCTTCATCCTCTCTTGTGCTTTCAATAGATTGTCATTAGCAAATTTATGTACTCTCTCCAGAATGTGTTTTAGGTTTTGAAGAAACTGGGGCACATTCTGAGGGTCACTGAAGGTGGCATTACGAAGAGAGTCCTTTAAAGCTTTGAGAGGAGTACGGCACTTACGTCCGTAGAGCATCTCATAAGGAGATACTCCTAGAGACTCATTGGGGAGACTTCTGAAAATGCACATAATGAGATCAAGTTGTTTATCCCAGTCCTTCAAGGTATCATTGCAAAACTTCTTTAGGAGTGCTTTAATAGTCTGATGACTACGCTCAAGAGAACCCTGTGAAGCAGGATGATAGGGGCTGGACAGTACCTGTGTGATGTTGAACTCTCCAGTTTCCGCTTGAAGAGATCACTGGTGAAGTTGGTGCCACAGTCATTTTGAACCTCTCTTGGAAATCCATACTGGGTGAAGATCTTCAATAGGTGTTTCACCACAGTAGCAGCCGTAATGTTCTTTACTGGAACTGCTATGGGGAATCTGGTGGTAGGACACATGATAGTTAATATATAGACGTTGCCAGAACTGGTCCGGGGTAAAGGACCAACACAGTCTATGATGAGTCTGTGGAAAGGTTCCGCAGGCACCTGGATGGGTTTTAGTGGAGCCTGGGGAATAGAGATGTTAGGTTTACCTGCCATCTGACATATATGACACTGTTGTACGTACTTTTTAACGTCTTTTACCATACCTGGCCAGTAGTAGTCTTGTCTGATTCCGTGGTAGGTTTTGTTAAAACCATAGTGAAAGAGCTCCGTGGGCCAGGTGTAGAATATCGGGCCTTAGGCTGGTGGGAATCACTAGTTGTTCGACATTAGCCCAATCGTCATCCTCCTTCAGCTTACTGGGTCTGTATCTGCGGTAGAGCAACTCGTTCTCTAGGAAGAACCCAGGGATACTGTCAGGTTGAGTCTCAGCCTGGAAGAATAATGGTGTTAATGATTGATCTTCCCTCTGTAACTTACGGAACTCCAAACTGGTAAGATTTGGGGGTAGATTCTGAGGGTCTTGAGGGACAGCGGTAGCAGTAGAGTCAGCTGTTTGCGGTCGTGCAGCTTGTGCACGGGTGGTCACCAAAACCGGAGGAGAAACTTGATCACTTTCTTGGACCTCTGCTGTAACATATTCAAAGATGGGATTATCCAAAACAGAAGTACACACCTGGGGTTTGTCCGTGATGAACAGGTTGGTCGGTTGCAGATCTTCTGCCAAGTCGTTGCCCAGGAGAAGTTGCACTCCAGGCATGGGAAAAGGCTTTTCCCTGATGGCGACTTGGACTTCACCGGTCACGAAGGGACAATCCAGGTGGACTCTGGCGAGTGGATACGGAGTTGTAGCAGTGAGGTCAGTGATAAGGACGGTTTCTCCAGTGTAGGTGATGTTAGGCACAGCCGATTTCAATGTAATGGACTGAAGAGCCGCTGTGTCCCTCAAGATCTTCAATTTGGAACGTCCCTCCGAATCTGTACCGTTGGTAGAGACAGTTCCAGGATACAGGTGTTTACTGTAGAGAGAGAGATCATTAACATGAACACCAACATTCATCACAGGCTTACCGGACTTAGGAGGAGTCTGTTTGGGTTTAGTAGATTCATTGCTCTTGTATTGAGCCTTCACACATCTATCTATGGTATGTCCATAGAGTTTGCAATACTTACAATACAATTTTGAGCTAGCTTCCTCTGTACTCACTTTATCGTAACTGTACCAAAACTTCTTACTGGGAGGTGGTGATGGTGTCAGCCGGTGGATGAGGCTGTAGGTGTCAGCCGACTTCGCACATTTTATGTAGTCGGTTTCCTCTTTATCTGCTAGATATAAACGGACGGAAGAGGGAATACGTCTCAAGAATTCCTCAACTAGCATGAGGTTGACGAGTTCTGCAAATGTAGAGACATGTGCTGCTTCCAGCCATTTCATGTAATACCTTTTCTTGATATTTGCAAAGTCTAGAAAGGTGGTGGTACTTGCCTTAAGATGATCACGGAATTTTCGTCTGTAGCTTTCGGTGGAGAGAAGGTAGGCGTCCAACACTGCTTGCTTCAGGGTCTGGTAGTCATTCTCAGGCGCTAAGGTACTGAGAGCAACTGCAGCTCTACCTGTAAGATGCACTCTGAGAAGGGTAGACCATTGATCAACAGGCCAGATAAGTTTATTAGCTAGGGTCTCAAAGGTGGTAAAAAAGACGTCGATCTCTGTCTCTACGAATGGTGGCATTAACTTACTTGCATGGGAGACATTGAAACTCACGGGAAGACTAGCTGTAGCTTGTTGGCGCCGAGTGTGGTGTGTAGTTTCCAACGTGAGTTCTTGTCGACGATATTCGAGCGCACTATCAGCTGTCCGTTTACTGTGCTCACGTTGTAACTCCAGATCACGTTTTCTTGCTTCAAGCTGTTCTCGCTCACGCTCACGGAGTAAGGCGGCCTCTCGTTCTTTGAGGGCCATCTCACGTTCTTGCTCTTCTTTCTTCATTGCAGCTTCTCTTTCTTGCTCTTCTTTCCGGATTGCAGCTGCTTCTTTTACCAGGGCAGCTTCTCTTTCCCTCAGTTGTAGAGCTGCTTGCTGTTGCTCCTTCTCGAGCTTTGCGAGTTCTGTTTTGAGTTTCATAGTGGCCAAATCAGGTTTATCTGCAATACAATAAGTTTCGTGAGTTTCGTGGTCAATTGTCCCTTCATCTAGAAGGTGATCCGTTAACAGGTTATGCAATTCATTTTTGTTGGCTCCATGGGGAACATCTAGTTGATACTCATGTGCAAGAGCTTGTAATTCGGTCCTCTTGGCACGACTTAAGTTCCCTATTTCACCTGCTGGATCTGTACGGAAAGTTTGGAGACGAAACATGGTGAAATTAGCAAATAAATGTACAACGAATATAGTTGATATGGTAAATGTCAGAAACAGGATAACGTGGCAACTGGTACCTATCCTGTGGAATTGTTAACAATTAATGTTAATTTAGGATGGTAAATGATTAGTCAATCAAAGTCGCAGGAAATCTTGTACCCGGTACTCACTGTAAGAGAATAAGGGCAAGAAAATCCTACTAAATAAATGAAACTGAGTTTCTAAAACAATTGAAACATTTAATTGCTTCAAAAGTGAATTAGGTAGTCCAAGAATGTAGGCATACCTTGCCGAGTGTCTATAGGACATAAGCATGTCTTTCCCACTGAATGAAATATGATACTTACAGAATTAGCGAACTTTTGTGCTCTGAAAAAAAGGAAGCTAATTCCCTACCTAAGTAAATATCATCTCTGACCGACGTGTAGGAGTGCGAGTGTCAACTGGTGACGAGAACTGCTGCTGAGGTCCTAACTCAGCAACGAAGTCCGTGCTTAGAGGAACTATGGCCCTCTTTATCCTCCTTCGGTCGGATTCCAGAAGATTGGGTGCTTTTGACCCGAAGACAAACCAAAGTACCAGGGTACCCAAAATGATGATCTGTCTGAGGTGAGAAATATCCTAGGGACAAAAGGTGGTAAACACGAGTAATAACACGGAGGGAGAGATGACCAATTAAGAGAATGACTGCGGCATACAGTCACCACGTAATCCAAAGTTGTCTCACACTCACCATATGCTACTCTCGGAATGCACAATACACACAGCACCATATAAATATGAAAATTAATGATAATATTGAAAAGCAACTTTAGCAAAGCGAAGTACGCTTACTACAAATTGACGTTCTGGTACTAGTACCTGAGTGAAGCTCCTAGGACAGGCTCCCATTAAATGTGACGGGAAAGTGTTGGAGTTGATGTTCGGCAGTCCTCCAATGGCAGGTGTCAATGCCTGGTCACACTTACAAAAAAAAGATAGACTGCTTGCCTGTTGTCTGTGGTAAGCGAGAGGGAGGAACACGTAAAACACACAGTATGAACAATTAAACTTTAATATATTTAATTTAAACATAAATAAAAAAAGACAAATCTCGGGGAATGGAACAGTGCAAATAAAATGACAAAGATAAATGCAAAAACAATGTGATTAATTATAACAATGTGAAATGGTGCTGAGAATATCTGCTTTAGCCGAGACCTCCCTTAGTATACGAAAGCCAGAAAGCTTAGTATGCCAGAGAGAGATGTCAACTCTAAGAGCACAAAGAATATTCTAAAGTTGATGGCTGGTTCACGCCCAGACGTCGACTCAGGTAGATGGCATTGAAGTGCTGGGTGCAGTAGCGCGGTCGGCAAGTCGCCAATCAGGGGCAGGCAAGCTGAGAACGGGTGGTTTGCTGGTTGATGAGCCGGCATAGGGGGGTGCGTGGAGTAATGGGTTTCTTGGGTACGTTTTGCCTCTTGGTCAAAACGTTTTGTGCTACTGGTGACGTATCTTTAATGTAGCATCTTGTACTTGTAGAATTGACGTAACTTGAGGGAGGAAANTCTCTCTCTCTCTCTCTCACACTCTCTCACACTCTCTCACACTCTCTCTCTCTCTCTCTCTCACACTCTCTCACACTCTCTCACACTCTCTCTCTCTCTCTCTCTCACACTCTCTCACACTCTCTCTCTCTCTCTCACATATATATCATTTAACAAACCGTTCTCGGGTGGTTACACAGCCAAAATTTCCCGCTCTACAAGTGCTCGCAGCATGTATTGTCCAGGCACAGGAGAACTCCCCACCTATAGCACAGTCTAGACACACGTTATCGAAAGTTGGAGTGACCAAACTAGTATCGGTGTTCAGAGGTTGTGCCTTGTACAGCCCCATGTTAAACGAGCTCAATTGCTGTTCGTACTTTTATATCAACTGCTTCAGTTTAGTTTCCACACAAGGCAACAGATAGCATTAAATAAGCAGTTGCGTTCCTTTGCAACACCCACTGCAGTGTGGCTTGCAATACTTTCATACTGTGTTTTGATTTTTGAGGCAGCTTTGTCCTCGCATTTTTTACCTGGAGGAACTTTTTTAGTTGACAATACGTTCCTCATAACTGACTCCAGCCTTATAGCTTCTATGAGTTTATAATGTCTGTCTGGCAGATACCTAGAATTAATAGATTTAGTGCACCTCTGTAATTGAAATGTTCTCTCCACATGCAGCACTGCATGCAAAGTTATTTGTAGACACAGTGCTTTATATATGATGTGTATATAGTGTAATAACACAAAGTATGGTTGGAGGAGGAATGTTAGTGTCTGACCATTTTGGTGAAGGAGTGGTGTCAGCTGACTGTGGCGACCTCTGTTATTGTCTAAACTCGCCATACCAGCTTAGTTGTACAGTTATGGTGAACAAAACGTGTAGATACTTGTATATAACGCCTGTATATAGTGAACAAAACAGTATGGTGGGAGGAGGAATGTTGGCCAGTGAGGTGTTGAGGAGGGAAGGTGGCGGCGTTGGCTGGTTGGTGTGGGGTGACCACTCCTCGTTGTTGCTTTTAGATTCAGCTACTCAGAACAAGTTTAAAGTAGCACGGGCTATGGTGAACCCGTAGTTTACCTGGCACAGAAGCAGGGCTGTGGGACCACTCCTCGTTGTTTTGACTCTGAATACCCACTTAGTAGTTCGTTATGGTAAACATAAGAATGACGGTAACTGCAGAAGGCCTATTGCCCAATACGAGGCAGCTCCTATTTATATCCACTCGATCTCATTCATATACATGTTTAACATGTGCTTGAAACAATCAAGGGACCCCACTTCTATTATGTTACGCAGTAATTGGTTCCCCAAGTCAACAACCCTATTACCGAACTGGTATTTACCCACATTTTCCTAAATTTAAACTTATCCAGTTTATAACCGTTGTTTCGTGTTCTGTCTTGTGTTGATACTTTTAATACCCTACTAATATCCCCATTATGTTCATTCATCCATTTGTACACCTGTATAATGTCACCCTTAACTCTTTGCCTTTCCAGCGAAAGCAATTTAAACTTTGTCAATCTTCATTCATATACCATGTTTCTAATTTGAGGGATTAAATTTGTTATTATATGCAGGATGCGTTCTAAGGAATTTATATCCATTCTATAGTACAGGAACCAAAGCTGAACTTCATAATCTAAATGGGGCCTAACCAGGGCAAGATTTTCTGTGCAGGAAAAAAACTAGTTAATTAAGAATGGGGGATACTTGTGTATTAAAAAGAATATTTTATAATATTTACTTTAATATAATTTTTATGTAAATATTCAGTGTATGAAGTGTACATGTATAAATGTAAGTATAAGTATTATATAACTATAAATGTAATTTTTACATTTCCATTTTTCTCCAGTTAATGAGAGAAATTGTCTTTATTACGCTTATGAATGAGTGAATTAAAAATTGTTAATTACAGTTTGTTCGTAGTCAATCGTACATTGTAGCCATAACTCGTTTGAGCAGTGTAAGTTTATGCATAGTAACATTAAACATGTTCTTGAACAATTGTGCTAGATGAGTTACTGCAGCTAAAACAGCGTATCTCTTTGGGGGTTCAGGTGGAGCACCATCAGATAAGCCAGCGATGCTGAAACCCCTATCCCGAAGGGCAAGCGTTAGCGGGCAGTGTTAGCAGACTTCACGGGGGAAGGGCGAAAATGTCCTGCTTGATGAAGCACTGTAAGCCTTGCTCTGCCGACTGCCTTAATCGTCTCGGCCAGGAGGTTGTTCATATGTGGTGGTGCTGATTCTAAAGGAGTGCAGAGAGTAGTTGCCCATAGTTATGCCAAGTTCCTCGAGGGTGTTATGGAGCATCTAGTGAAAGTGCATGGACCCCTGGCCCGATGCACGAATATGGGCTCCGAGCTTATGCCCCATCGCCGGGTATCCTCAGCGCCAGTATAATGCTGGTAGGCTAGGTGCCGCCCGTGGCAATGCGGACAGTAGTGCCTGTAGGCGCAGTCGCCAGCCTTCTTCCCGAGTGTGGTAGGCATAGTAGTGGCCCAGGGCGGGGGAGCGGATCCCAGAGGTTCGGATGTTGTAAGCACCCACTCTGGCTGCTGTGCGTCCCGTAGTGTATCTCGCCGCAGGAGGCCTGGCTTGAGGTACGTTGCACAGAGACCAGCTAGAGGTAGAGCCTGAATGTGTGCCAAGAGCAGCCAGACATTTCCTTGGCCTATCAGAAGCGCCAGTCAAACAACCACCAGTCCCCTCGCACTCCTCCTTTCATGGACTCCACATATCACATGTAGGTGAACAGTTCCCGTCCCCTTGATGGGTGTATATGCACGTAAATCACTGCATAGGCCACGAAGCTGTGGGCCCATTGGGCCTCGGTTGAAGGCGGCAGTTTCTTGCCCATTGCTGGTGCAGCCTGGACCTGTCCCGTGCGTAGCTCAGAGGGTTCAGCATCCTGAATGTAGGCCAATAATTCCAGCAGGTCAACGTATTTATCGGCTCATATCTATTCCCCGAGGACACGTGAACGTGTCCTCCCCCCTTTCTACACCAGGTCAGGGATGTCGCAGCCAGGCAGACACGGTCAGCCCAGGCCTGGCACAGGAAAGGAGGGGGGGTGGAAGGAGACTCGCTCGCCTGCCGATACTTGACAAGGTGGAGCTGTAGGTGCGGTGCAGTCGTCTCGTGTCGCCTCGCACGGTTAGCATGGTGTTGCAGAGACGCACTTGCCACGGGAGGTATGGTTTGAGGGGGTCCCCACGTTGTGTTGTGCGGTGGCTTCAGCAGTACTTTGCGAATGATCCAGGACTGTTTGAAGGGCAGCCCAGTCCCCATCTGACAGGCATGGCTGCTTTATTGCAGCATGCTTAGAATCCCTTTCCCGAGGCTGAGGATCTACTGGTGGGTTGGCATTGGAGTCTGTCTTCGGACGTTTCTTGTGTAGTGGTCGATGCAAAACGGGCCGGGTTGGTCGTGTCCTAGATGGATGCGTGTGTTGCTTCGTCGGCGTGCTCGCCTTCATCAACACAGAGGGCGCGGATGTCCTTGCCATATCATTTAATTGGGATTGAGGAAGGCGGAGCGGCATTAGGGATGGATTGCGTCAACAGGAAAACAAAACAGTACCCTAGGGGTGGCAGGCGTCAGACACAAGGTCCCGTCCAGGGCGCCCTTGGAAGTCAAAGGGCTTGTGTTGATAATGTATGTAAAGATGAGGTCCGGGACCGCAGATGCTTGTGCTGGTTCCATTTTGTGTTGCAAATGTACTTCGAAAGTGCGTCAAAGGTCACTTTGGTATGGAAGTGGAGGAGCACGATTTCCGCTTATGGAGCGGGCAGCAACTGAAGTTGAACAGAGGTTGTGACCTCCGCTCCCTGCGTTTAAATACCCCGGCTAGTTGCCCATGCTGCACTTGACCAAACTTATCATGTATTCACCTAGTTGTGCTTGCAGGGGTTGACCTCTGCTCTTTCAGCCTGCCTCTCAACTGTCAATCTACTATAACTACTGAATAACATCCTGAACCAGGAAGCAGCCCGAAACAGCTGTCTGTTATAGGTACAAATTTAACTCGGGTACAAATTTACCGCTAGGTAACAGATCAATCAGGGTGAAAGAAACTGCCCACTTTGTTTCTGCCATAACTGGGGATCGAACCTGCACCCTAGGACTAAGTCTAGAGTACTATCCACTCAGCTATCAGGCCCCTCATGTGGGAACCGTGTGTTTGTGTTCAATGTGGTTTTTCTTTCACAAGATTTTTCTCGGCATTCTTTCAAGCAGTGTCCATATAGCTGAAGACCACCAGGTGAGAATACATGCACATACTTGTATGTAACCTGTGTATATAGTGTAATAACGGCAACATTTTTTGTTGTCCCAAATAATGCACACCAAACTTTTCAATTTAGCGATGAGTTAGCACTTTATTATATATATCAGACCACACACTATTGAATAATATTACTGCAAAAAATATATAAAAACTAAAACATTGAAATAATTAGGTAATAATCTGTGGTAACTCCCTGCCCGACACCTCGGGCGGAGCAGACCACCTCCGACGCTTGCTGTGTCAAGCTCCATACTTTCCCCCACACTACTGTGGGCAAAATATGCCACCTACGATTTGTTATTTTTCCCCTTGATCTGGGAGCACAAATGAACACTTACAATTTTTTTCTTGTGCCTGGGCGTGTTGCAGGCTATATAATTGCAAGAGCAGCCCAATGTTAAAAACCTATAGAAATAATTCATTAAATTAAAACATTAAATTTTAAATACCTTCATAGCTCGCTGTGAATATTCTTGTCTTATCGGACAAGAATGGCTATCAATATTAGTCCGTGTGTGGTTCATTAACGAACTTGATCCATTGTAATCTGAAGTTCCACGCAGTGCCAGTTGCTGTCAAGTACAGATCACAATTTTCAAAGATGCATCTACTTCTGGGCAAATAATCTGCAGCAAGCAGGTGTTGATACGCTGCTTCACCTTTACCATTTAGGGTTTTTCCATAGTAAGCATTCCAATGAATTATAATGTATGGTATAGTTTATTTTTGTTACAGTATTCCACTACAGCGAATGGGTTAAACTTATTTACAACTGTTAGCTTTTCTTATTTTATTTTTGTCAATGGAGGACTGATCCTCCATTGGCACATTGTAACGGGGGGGGGGGGGCAGCCTTTAACCTCACATACTGGTTAAATGCTGGTCGTTATTAATTAAGCCAATATATACAGAAACCACAGTTCTGCTGTGTAACCTTCAGTACAATTTCTAGAGATCTAAACGTTTGACCATTTAGATATCACGAACTCAAGACACTGTATCCTCTGTTATACTGCACAACTCTGAAACGCCGCCACCACCTGCTATCGGAGAGTAAATCCCTCAATTGACGGGAAGCAGGGTACCGTCAATTAAGCATACCCGTCAATTAAGCATACCACCGTCAATTAAGCATACCACCGTCAATTAAGCATACCACGAAACTGTATCCCCAATTATTCGGAAAGGGAGGGCAAAGCCTTATGTTAAGTGTGGTAATTAAAACAAAGTATAAAGGATTAGCTTAGTTATTAACTGAATACTTGTAGGCTGGCAGAGAGAGAGAGAGAGAGAGAGAGCCCTAGTCTTAAGCATGGGGTTATAAATCCAGTACTAATGTAAAATAACGGTTTGGGGGGGGGGGGGAAATTGCACTAAACACCATAATCTTCTATTCAAAATTTATTGAAAAATCAAAGGTTATCAAATAAAAATGAATAAAACCCTATCGGAACACTTCCTACCAATATTACACTAACGGAGGTAATAACTACACAAAAATGTAGACTCTACACTGCACTTTAACCAGAACATAAAACATTTATCCTAAATACCGCAGGCAGACCAGTTGGCCAGTCTTGCCCTCTGAGAGATGTGGACCTCAGGATGACCTCAACACACACTGACTCTCTCTCCACACTGACCTCGTAGGTGGCTGACCTAGCTAGTTGTCAGATTAATCTTTGAAAATGATTAATAACTAAAATCCAGTAGTTGTCACTAAAGGTGACTTCTAATTCCAAAACAAATGGGAATTATTTAGATACTCGGGCCAGGCTAATTACAATATTCAGTAGCACTTGTATTACACTAATTTACATGATTTATCAAATAAGTTGAGTAGATACCTATTTTCCAGTGACGGAATATGATTTACTATTTCAGATCTTACTGAAGTTAAATGTTTCTTTGCTAACAGACAATACTTATTCATTAATCTGCATTGACGTTAATCTATATAAATAAAAATGGAAATGTTCGTTTGTGCATAACCGCTAAATTTCGAAAGTTCTTCACAGATTGCTTTGAAATTTTCACAACGTTCCATTCGCATCCGAGCAGGTTTTTATATACATACTATATAGATGTCACGTCTGTGACGGTAAAAAAAGTTACTGAAAAAGTTTATTATGCTTCTCCTGAAAAACCTGTGTTTTTCATGCGAGGGAAATCTTCGAAATCTCTTTACCGATTGCTTTGAAATTTTGACACAACGTTGCATTCGAATAGGCGGGTCTTTTTATATACCTACTATATAGATGCCACCCCCCTGTGACAGGTAAAAATGTGTTTTTGAAAAACAGCGCCATCTGTTGCACATAATAGCAACATGAACGCTATACTAAATGTCACGAATTCCATTTCAATGTTTCCGATTGCATTGATAAATCTAAATCAATGAAAATAAAATTTATTTTATTTTTTAATGAATTATTTTGTGTGACATTAACATTGTGTTGGAAATAAGCTGTGATTACCATACTGTTCATTTCGTAAGTATAAGTATAGATGCCACACCTGTGACAGGTAAAACTATGGCTTTCTTCAAAAACAGCACTATCTGTTGCATGTAAGAGCAACACACTTGCTATACTAAATGTGTTACAATTCCATTTCAATGTTTCTGATTGCATTGATAAATTGAATTTTCATAGATTTTATTTTCATTTTGATTTAATTATTTTGTGAATTGCGTTGGAATTGAGCTGTTTACCATGCCGTTCATTTCGTGAGTATTGTGTATTTTTTACTTTTTAATTTTTCATTTCATTTTTTTTACTGTTTTTCTTATATTTCAGTGATGGGAACATCAGATCACTTGATGTTCCCAATTTTCTGAAGAACATTAGACCATTTTGGAAAGCCTCTGAGGGAGTGGGGAATGGTGGGGATGACAAGGGGACGGAAGTGAGAGATGGTGGGGAGGACAAGGGGACAAAAGAGGGGGTAATGGTGTTGAAGGACGAGGGGACGGGGAGTTTGGGATGGTGGGGACGAGGGGACGGGGGAGTTTGGGATGGTGGGGACGAGGGGATGGGGAATGGAGAATGGTGAGGAGGACAAAGGGACAGGGAAGTGGGGAATGGTGGGGAGGCCGAGGAAATGGGTGAGGGGGGAATGGTGGGGAGGACTGGGGGACAGGGAAGGTTGCTGTGGCTCAGCAACGCACATGCATTGCGTAGCCACAGCAACGCGTGGCCGGGTACTGTTAGTCTATATAAATAAAAATGGAAATGTTCATTTGTTCAGAATCGCTAATCTCCGAAAGTTCTTCACTGATTGCTTTGAAATTTTCACACAATGTTCCATTCGCATCCGGCCATGTTTTAGATGCATACTATATAGATGTCACGTCTGTGACAGTAAAAAAAATGCTTTTCTGAAACTTTTTAATGTGAGGAAAATCTTCTAAACCTCTTTACCGATTGCTTTGAAATTTTGCAATAACGTTGCATTCGAATAGGCACGTCTTTTTATGTATCTACTATATACATGTCACCTGTGAATGGAAAAAACATGTTTTAAAAAACAGCGCCATCTGTTGGACGTAAGAGCAACACGCGTTGTAATCTCCAAAAGTTCTTCACCGATCGCTTTGAAATTTTGACACAACGTTGCATTCGAATAGGCGCATGGTTTTATATACCTATATAGATGCCACAACTGTGACAGGTAAAAACATGCGTTTTTGAAAAACACCGCCATCTATTGCACATAGTAGCAACATGCATGCTATACTAAATGTTACGAATTCCATTTCAATGTTTCAGATTACATTCATAAATTATATTTTCGTAGATTTCGATTCATTATATTTTTGATTAAATTATTTTGTGACAATGTGTTGGAATTGAGCTGTTGTTTACCGTACCGTTCATTTAGTGAGTAAGTATAGATTCCATATCTGAGACAGGTAAAACTTTGCTTTTCTTAAAAAAAAAAAAAAAAAAAAAGCGCCATCTGTTGCATGTAAGAGCAGCACACATTCTATATTAAATGGTAGAATTCCATTTCAATGGTTCTGATTGCATTGAACAATTGAATTTTCCATAGATTTTGATTTAATTTCAATTTGATTTATTATTGTGTGAATTGCTTTGGAATTAAGTTGTGTTGTTTACCATACCGTTTATTTCGTTAGTATAGTTTGTATTTTTTCATATTTTCATTTAATTTTTTAAATTGTTCCCATCACTGAAATATAAGAAAATCAAATAACTTGATGTACTCAATTTTCTGATGGGAACATCAGACCATTTGGGAAGGCATCGGACGAGGGAGTGGGGAATGGTGGGGGGGTAATGGTGGGGGGAGGTAATGGTGGGGGGTAATGGTGGGGGGAGGTAATGGTGGGGGGAGGTAATAGGGGGGAGGTAATAGGGGGGGTAATGGAGGGGAAGGACAAGGGGACAGGGGAGTTTGGGATGGTAGGGACGAGGGGATGGGGGAATAGAGAATTGTGGGGAGGACAAAAGGACAGGGGAGCGGGGCATGGTGGGAAGGAAGAGAGGATGGATTGGGGAATGGTGGGGGAGGACCGGGGGGACAGGGAAGGTTGTTGTGGTTCAGCAACGCACATGCATTGCTGAGCCACAGCAACGCGTGGCCGGGCACTGCTAGTTTTAACATAAGAACTTAACCCTGATTAATAATTCCTACTAATTCTGTAATACATTCATAATGTTCCCTAGTTTGATGTTTTGTCACGGGGGGCAGTTGGCGCCACCGTTTCCTACACCATGAGCTCACATCCCCCTGGGGGGGGGGGGACCCTTCCCTAGCAAGTCAGGTCACTAACACTCACTACCAACTTTTAATGTTACATCTATGGTCTTCTATATTGACAGTACTACTGTTACAACATAACTCAGTTTTCTCTTGTACTTAACATTGGTACACTAATTACCTTCTTTTAAATATATCTTCTTTAAAACTTCGTAGTTCCAAACATATGACAGGTTAAGTGGTTCCTTTATTCTGTTCCATAACCCACAATCAGGGACACAATCATAATTTAACACATTCATTTGGAGTATTTTGGGAGCTATCGACCACAAAATGTTGTATTTTTTTCCAGGCGTGATCGATTTGTGCACATAATGAAATCTTGCATAATGGATTTTCCCCCCAAATTTACTAAACCTTTCCCTCTGAAAAGAGCTATGACTCTGCGTTTTGGGCACCCCAGTATGCATAGAAATATGTATATATCTTCGGTCGATATAGATGGCAGACGTTCAATAACTGACGTCGATGTGCACACTTTTTGGGAAATGATCGTGTTCGAATCTGTTGGTGCAGATGTTGCTGCACATTGTAACATTAGACTGTTAAAGTACCACGTTGAGGCAATGGCATTAGTGGTACAATGGATCAGTTGCTACAATTAACCTTTTATTTTCTAAGGTCCAGTACAGATAATCCAAATAAAATTGCCAGATGCATTACCCCTTGGTTTATATTTTGTTCAATAAATACACACTTAGATCATTTAACAAACCGTTCTCAGGTGGATACACAGCCAAAATTTTCTGCTCTACAACAATGCTCGCAGCATGTATTGACCAGGCACAGGAGAACTCCCCACCTACAGCAGTCTAAACACAGGTTATCGAAGGTTGGAGACCAAACTAGTATCTGAGGCAGTGCCTAGTACCAATCCCCACGCTCAAAGAGCTCAATTGCTGTTCGTAATTTTATTTCTACTGCTTCAGTTTAGTTTCCAACACAAGGCGACTGAGCATTAAATGAGCAGTTTCCATCCTTTGCAACACCCACTGCGGTGTGGCTTCCTATGCTTTCGTACCTTTTTATAATTGAGACAGCTTTGTTTTCACAATTTTTTAGATGGATCAACCTTCGTAGCTGAAAATGCATTGCTCATAATAGACTCCAGCCTTACATCTTCTCTGAAGTTTAAGATGTGTCTTGCAGATGCTTAAAGTCGATTTAGAGCTTCTTTGTAATTGAAATATACTCTCCACATGCAACATTGAATGCAAAGGTATTTGTAGATACTTGTGTTTGTGTATAATGTAATAACACCACAAACAGTATGGTTGGAGGAGGAATGTTTGTGTCTGGCCATTTTGGTGTGGGAGGGTGCAAGGGAGGGAGTGTGCGTCGGCTGACTTTGTGGCGACCTCTCTTATTGTCTAAACTCGCCATACCAGCTTAGTTGTACAGTTATGGTGAACAAAACTTGTAGATACTTGTATATAACGTCTGTTTTTAATGAACAAAAGCCAAAACAGTATGGTGGGAGGAGGAATGTTGGAGAGTGAGGTGTTGAGGAGGGAAGGTGGCGGCGCTGGCCGGCTGGTGTAACGACGACAACTCGTTGTTTTGACTCGCAATACCACCTTAGTGGTTTGTTGGGGTGAACATAAGAACATAAGGATGAAGAGAAGTGCAGAATGCCAATTGGTCCCATGAGGCAGCTCCTATTTATATACAGCCAATCTTTCAATTACATGTCCCACTTACGCTTGAAACAATTGAGGGACCTCACTTCTATTCTGTTATGCTGTAACTGGTTTCCCCAAAACAACCCTATTACTGAACTGGTATTTACCCAGGTCTTTCCTAAATCTAAACTTGTCCAATTTATACCCATTGTTGTGTGTTCTATCTTATGTTGATAATTTTAATACGCTATTAATATCACCCTTTGTCTATTCATCCACTAGTACACCTGTATCATGTCATCTCCACCCAACTCTTTTTGCCTTTCCAGTGATAGCAATTTAAGCTTTATCAGTCTTTCTTCATGTAACATTTATAATTTGATGGATTAAATTTGTCATCCTACAAAGGATGTTCTAGTAAATTTATCCATTCTATATGATGGCGACCAAACTGAACTGCATAATCTAAATGGGGTCTAACAAGAGCTAGATATAGCTGACCTGGTTGGTCAGCTAGATATAACTGACCAACTCCCGGCCTGCCCGGGTGGCTTAGTCTCCAAGTCTGGCGGAACTGCTTTTACTGACAGGAGTAGCAGCGAGGGTGTGCCTCTGGCGCCTTAAAACCAGCTGCTCCGGGTAGATGGGACTCGTTAGTCTGGAAAGGTAGCTTATCTAGAGGAAGGAAAACCCTGATTCTAGACCTCCACTGCCTTGTGGCCATATCCCTCGAGGAAAATTCAGGAGTTGGAGCCCCTAGGGCAGTTCGTTGAAGATTTCGACCCTCACTCTGGCAGCTCCTGCAACGGTGCTGGAACCGTGTGTATTGGCTTTGCCTTTCCATTGGATAATTTCAGCATCGTGGAGAGGGGGGGAACCTGCTGCATGGTAACAGCTTTCCTCCATAGCGACCTACCCAGGCTTTGGCCCTGGAGACTACTAAAGCGCAACTCCATAGTCTAGAGACACTGAAAGATGTCTATTATACTAATATGCATCTCAAACATTTGAGTATTGTGATGATTCACACATTAAAAAATTTTAATAAAAAATATCTTAAAATTAGTACATAAATAAATATCTGCAAACATTTGCTTTTTTTTAGTTTAAAAAATTGAACACCTGACTTTAATGGTAAACATTCCACTGTTTGCTTCGGGCAAGTCATTTTCAGAAGAAAATTTGAATAGCTGGTTTTATTTTTGNNTTAATAGATTTAGTGCACCTCTGTAATTGAAATGTTCTCTCAACATGCAGCACTGCATGCAAAGGTATTTGTAGACACAGTGCTTTATATATGATGTGTATATAGTGTAATAACACAAGTATGGTTGGAGGAGGAATGTTAGTGTCTGGCCATTTTGGTGAAGGAGTGGTGTCAGCTGACTGTGGCGACCTCTGTTATTGTCTAAACTCGCCATACCAGCTTAGTTGTACAGTTATGGTGAACAAAACGTGTAGATACTTGTATATAACGCCTGTATATAGTGAACAAAACAGTATGGTGGGAGGAGGAATGTTGGCCAGTGAGGTGTTGAGGAGGGAAGGTGGCGGCGTTGGCTGGTTGGTGTGTGGTGGTCACTCCTCGTTGTTGCTTTTAGATTCAGCTACTCAGAACAAGTTTAAAGTAGGACGGGCTATGGTGAACCCGTAGTTTACCTGGCACAGAAGCAGGGCTGTGGGACCACTCCTCGTTGTTTTGACTCTGAATACCCACTTAGTAGTTCGTTATGGTAAACATAAGAATGACGGTAACTGCAAAAGGCCTATTGCCCAATACGAGGCAGCTCCTATTTATATCCACTCGATCTCATTCATATACATGTTTAACATGTGCTTGAAACAATCAAGGGACCCCACTTCTATCATGTTACGCAGTAATTGGTTCCCCAAGTCAACAGCCCTATTACCGAACTGGTATTTACCCACATTTTCCTAAATTTAAACTTATCCAGTTTATAACCGTTGTTTCGTGTTCTGTCTTGTGTTGATACTTTTAATACCCTACTAATATCCCCATTATGTTCATTCATCCATTTGTACACCTGTATAATGTCACCCTTAACTCTTTGCCTTTCCAGCGAAAGCAATTTAAACTTTGTCAATCTTCATTCATATACCATGTTTCTAATTTGAGGGATTAAATTTGTTATTATATGCAGGATGTGTTCTGAGGAATTTATATCCATTCTATAGTACAGGAAACAAAGCTGAACTTCATAATCTAAATGGGGCCTAACCAGGGCAAGATTTTCTGTGCAGGAAAAAAACTAGTTAATTAAGAATGGGGGATACTTGTGTATTATAAAAGAATATTTTATAATATTTACTTTAATATAATTTTTATTGTAAATATTCAGTGTATCAATAAGTGTACATGTATAAATGTAAGTATAAGTATTATATAACTATAAATGTAATTTTTACATTTCCATTTTTCTCCAGTTAATGAGAGAAATTGTCTTTATTACGCTTATGAATGAGTGAATTAAAAATTGTTAATTACAGTTTGTTCGTAGTCAATCGTACATTGTAGCCATAACTCGTTTGAGCAGTGTAAGTTTATGCATAGTAACATTAAACATGTTCTTGAACAATTGTGCTAGATGAGTTACTGCAGCTAAAACAGCGTATCTCTTTCGGGGTTCAGGTGGAGCACCATCAGATAAGCCAGCGATGCTGAGACCCCTATCCCGAAGGGCAAGCGTTAGCAGGCAGTGTTAGCAGACTTCACGGGGGAAGGGCGAAAATGTCCTGCTTGATGAAGCACTGTAAGCCTTGCTCTGCCGACTGCCTTAATCGTCTCGGCCAGGAGGCTGTTCATATGTGTGGTGGTGCCGATTCTAAAGGAGTGCAGAGAGTAGTTGCCCATAGTTATGCCAAGTTCCTCGAGGGTGTTATGGAGCATCTAGTGAAAGTGCCTGGACCCCTGGCCCGATGCACGAATATGGGCTCAGAGCTTATGCCCCATCGCCGGGTATCCTCAGCGCCAGTATAATGTTGGTAGGCTGGGTGCCGCCCGTGGCAATGCGGACAGTAGTGCCTGTAGGCGCAGTCGCCAGCCTTCTTCCCGAGTGTGGTAGGCATAGTAGTGGCCCAGGGCGAGGGGGATCCCAGAGGTTCGGATGTTGTAAGCACCCACTCTGGCTGCTGTGCGTCCCGTAGTGTATCTCGCCGCAGGAGGCCTGGCTTGAGGTACGTTGCACAGAGACCAGCTAGAGGTAGAGCCTGAATGTGTGCCAAGAGCAGCCAGACATTTCCTTGGCCTATCAGAAGCGCCAGTCAAACAACCACCAGTCCCCTCGCACTCCTCCTTTCATGGACTCCACATATCACATGTAGGTGAACAGTTCCCGTCCCCTTGATGGGTGTATATGCACGTAAATCACTGCATAAGCCACGAAGCTGTGGGCCCATTGGGCCTCGGTTGAAGGCGGCAGTTTCTTGCCCATTGCTGGTGCAGCCTGGACCTGTCCCGTGCGTAGCTCAGAGGGTTCAGCATCCTGAATGTAGGCCAATAATTCCAGCAGGTCAACGTATTTATCGGCTCATATCTATTCCCCGAGGACACGTGGAACGTGTCCTCCCCCCTTTCTACCCCAGGTCAGGGATGTCGCAGCCAGGCAGACACGGTCAGCCCAGGCCTGGCACAGGAAAGGAGGGGGGGTGGAAGGAGACTTGCTCGCCTGCCGATACTTGACAAGGTGGAGCTGTAGGTGCGGTGCAGTCGTCTCGTGTCGCCTCACACGGTTAGCATGGTGTTGCAGAGACGCACTTGCCACGGGAGGTATGGTTTAAGGGGGTCCCCACGTTGTGTTGTGCGGTGGCTTCAGCAGTACTTTGCGAATGATCCAGGACTGTCTGAAGGGCAGCCCAGTCCCCATCTGACAGGCATGGCTGCTTTATTGCAGCATGCTTAGAAACCCTTTCCCGAGGCTGAGGGTCTACTGGTGGGTTGGCATTGGAGTCTGTCTTCGGACGTTTCTTGTGTAGTGGTCGATGCAAAACGGGCCGGGTTGGTCGTGTCCTAGATGGATGCGTGTGTTGCTTCGTCGGCGTGCTCGCCTTCATCGTCAACACAGAGGGCGCGGATGTCCTTGCCATATCATTTCATCGGGATTGAGGACATCAGTAGAAGTGAGCTCAGGCAAAGTACCCATGTGTAGACGGGTAAAGATATTGCAGTAGGGCCACACCCATTAAATGATGCTCTCATCCAAACCCATGGCATAAAAATGTGAAATGATAAGGAATAAATTTAAAACATCTAGGCAAGTTCTCGAGAAACCAGAGCATTAATGGCGTCGCCAATAACTGCGAAGATAACATTCTGAACAAGTACTTGGTTAATAATAATCCCATGATCCCAATCGACACTCGTAGATTGACAGAATATGAAGGTGTAAATATCAGGACCTGAAAGCAAAAAACATTAAATAGCAGTATTAATGCCTGTTCTGCAGCATCAGCAGCAGTAGTAGTAGCAGCATCTTCAGAATCTGAAGATTTATGGATACCCAAAATGCATTACAAAACTACTACACTGCAGAGAATAAAAAGAAAAGATGAGAGTAACGTTCAACAGTCGATGACACCGTGGGTAAGGTAGGCTGTAACCTTCGCTAATCTGTGGATAAATGCCAATTATTGGGAAAGCCGTTAGACTCCCGACCTCAGCTTGTATGTTGACACTGGCTTCCTATTTCTCCAGGACCGCCGTGATCGCTACTGTCATCACTATCTTGCGCGGTCCTTGCAACATCCTTCCTCTCGCCTCTGTCGTGCTGTAACTTTTACCCCTCCTGTGGTTCCTGTTCCTCTTCACCACCTCCCTCTTTCTGTCCGGTTATCTTGCTTACAATATTCTTTTAGTTCGTATTTCTAATATTTCTCCTCAGGTTGTTTCTTCCTTGTCCCCCGTGGAGTCTCCTTCAGAAGTTTTGTACATCCTTGACCAGCATCACTAAAGCTTTTGCCCCTCTTACGGTTCTGAAACGTCTTTTCCTTGAGCACTTTTCTTCGTACTCCTGCTCTGTTTCCATCTTCACCGATGGGGCTAAGTCTGTGGACGGTGTAGGCTACTGTTGTTTTTCCCGACAGCACTTGTCTCCTACCTCCGGAGACTAGCATCTTCACAGCAGAACTTTATGCTATTCTCTCTGCACTTCGTCTTCTACTTTCTCGTTGTCAATCTTTGTAGTTGTCGTTGACTCTCGTAGTGCCCTCATGGCTCTAGTCCTTTAATCCGGTCCATCCAGTGGTCGTAGAGATTCAGCATTGGCTGTTTCTTATTTCCAGTAAATTTAAGTCAGTTGAGTTTTGCTGGGTTCCCAGCCATGTTGGTGTCTTTAAATGACCGTGTAGATACTGCCTCTAGGGAAGCTGTCCCCTCGTCCCATCTCACGTAAAGGTATTCCTTATTCCGACTTTTACCCAGTTATTTATTCTTCCATCCTTGCCCATTGGCAGGATTGTCGGTCCTCTGTTAGTAGTAACAAACTGCATACTCTTAAGAGTAGTGTGGCCTCATGACCGTCCTCCTACCATCATAACTGGCGATGGGAAACGGCTCTGGGGAGGCTGTGTATTGGCCAAAAACACTTAACTCACGGTCACTTAATGGAGCACCGCCCTGCTCCTTATTGTCTAAATTGCATTGTCCCTCTTACGGTCGTGCATATCCTTGTTGAATATCCTGACTCCCAGGACGAGCATGTCATGCTTTTCGACTGTCTCTCGTGGTCCCTTGATAAATTCGTTGGTGAATCAGATACTTTTGCTATCGTTCGCCTTAAGCGTTTCTGTTCTCGTATTGGCATCCTTGGTGATATTTAGTGCCCTCTGATTATTCCACACATTTGATGGTGCTCCATAGCCTTCCCGGTTTGGTGCCTTCTTTTGATAATTACTTACTATTGGGAAAGCCAAAGATTAGATGAAGCATAAATGAAACCGTAGGGGAAAGAAGGGTGTTAGCACTCGTGATTAGCTCGAAGGATTATAAGTGTTACAAACCGCAGCCTGTGGTGAGGCGGGGGACATAAATTTCCAGGAAAGGTACTGCAGGTAACCAATTACAAGAAGGGGCGACCAGTAAGTCCCTTCAGCTAGAGCGAAGGTAAATAATGGCCAGGATAATATAAAGGAGAGATGTAGTGCCATGCATGTAGAATATTAAATTAATAGGAGAGTAAATGAAAAGGCATCTTGAAATTTACGGTACCAGAAAGCAAGGCTTTAGGTGCACCATAAATGACTTAAGGAAGTTCCTGTAAGCATGACCTAATAAGCATGAAGCGAATCCAGTGATTTGGATTTTAGGGAGTTTGAGGCCATGAAAACCATTCTGGCAAACAAGACTAACACATCGGGAAAAATATCTGAAAAATAATGCACAATCTTTCCAGTGCAATACGGAATTAAAATTGCAGGAAACATGGGAAGGAGACAACAAAATGTACGTAATAAATACAGCTAAATAGTGTATTGTGAATGCCATAATAAAAATAATTCCAGGTGTTAAAAAATATAACATTTTGCAGAAATAACTATTGTAGCAATGAAAGGTAACTATAAAATTCATGCAAGATTCAGTAAGATGAAGGGTAAGAAATCGTCTTAGATGTTGGAGTCATCGGAGTGGTGCTCCACTGCCTTGCAGGGACAAGCTGCATGTGATTATCGCCGCCGTGTGCCACCTGTGCTGCTGGCATGTAGCTCGGACGTAGGGAAGAAACATGTAGACTGTTGAAAGGCACGAAGGGTTATGGTAAAGCTTGTCGGCTGAGAGTAAGGCACGTAGACAGATTACTAAATCTTGGTAAAGCTCGTAGTTCGAGGAGAGATGGCACCGGGTCCATTGAATAAGGCTCGTAGTCCGTGCATTGAAGGTCGAAGTCGATGTATAAGGTACTTAGACCTACGACTCAAATCATGTACTCACCTAATTGTGCTTGCGGGGGTTGAGCTCTGGCTCTTTGGTCCCGCCTCTCAACCGTCAATCAACAGGTGTACAGGTTCCTGAGCCTATTGGGCTCTATCATATCTACACTTGAAACTGTGTATGGAGTCAGCCTCCACCACATCACTTCCTAATGCATTCCTTTTGTCAATCACTCTGACACTAAAAAAGTTCTTTCTAATATCTCTGTGGCTCATTTGGGCACTCAGTTTCCACCTGTGTCCCTTAGTGCGTGTGCCCCTTGTGTTAAATAGGCTGTCTTTATCAATCCTGTCGATTCCCTTGAGAATCTTGAATGTGGTGATCATGTCCCTCCCTAACTCTTCTGTCTTCCAAAGAAGTGAGGTTCAAGTCCCGTAGTGTCTCCTCGTAGCTCATACCTCTCAGCTCGGGTACTAGTCTGGTGGCAAACCTTTGAACCTTTTCCAGTTTAGTCTTATGCTTTACTAGATATGGACTCCATGCTGGAGCCGCATACTCCAGGATTGGCCTGACATATGTGGTATATAATGTTCTGAAAGATTCCTTAAACAAGTTTCTAAAGGCCGTTCTTATGTTCGCCACCCTGGCATATGCTGCTGATGTTATCCTCTTGATATGAGCTTCAGGGGACAGGTCTGGCGTGATATCAACCCCCAGGTCTTTCTCTCTCTGACTCTTGAAGTATTTCATCTCCCAAATGATACCTTGTATCTGGTCTCCTGCTTCCTACCCCTATCTTCATTACATTACATTTGCTTGGGTTAAACTCTAACAGCCATTTGTTCGACCATTCCCGCAGCTTGTCCAGGTCTTCTTGAAGCCTCAAGCTGTCCTCCTCTGTCTTAATCCTTCTCATAATTTTGGCGTCGTCAGCAAACATTCAGAGGAATGAGTCTATACCCTCTGGGAGATCATTTACATATATAAGAAACAGGATAGGTCCGAGCACAGAGCCCTGTGGGACTCCACTGGTGACTTCACGCCATTCTGAGGTCTCACACCTCACTGTAGCTCTCTGCTTCCTATTGCTTAGGTACTCCCTTATCCACTGGAGCGCCCTACCAGTTACTCCTGCCTGTTTCTCCAGCTTATGCATCAGCCTTTTATGGGGTACTGTGTCAAAGGCTTTCCGACAGTCCAAAAAAATGCAGTCCGCCCATCCTTCTCTTTCTTGCTTAATCTTTGTCACCTGATCGTAGAATTCTATCAAGCCTGTAAGGCAAGATTTACCCTCCCTGAACCCATGTTGATGGGTTGTCACGAAGTCTCTTCTCTCCAGATGTGTTACCAGGTTTTTTCTTACGATCTTCTCCATCACCTTGCATGGTATACAAGTTAAGGACACTGGCTTGTAGTTCAATGCCTCTTGTCTGTCACCCTTTTTAAATATTGGTACTACATTAGCAGTCTTCCATAAGTCTGGTAGGTCTCCCGTTTCCAGTGACCTACTATACACTATGGAGAGTGGCAAGCAAGTGACCACTGACAGGTGTGTTCAACCACACACGTGGGAGCTGATTATCCGAATTGAGTCTATGGAGAACACTAATGCAAGACAATGTATAAATATATATATAAAATAAACGGAGTAAATAATAGCAAGAAATCTCGACCACACACGTGGGAGCAGCGTATCCGAACAAGTACTTAGGGAAGCGGACGTGAGCACAGTCCCGAACAGGTCGCCCATTGAAGTCAACACTCCCGTGTTGATAATGTCGGTTATACCAGGGTCCGGGACCGCAGATGCTGGCACTGGATCCAGGTGGATAATACGGCGGTAGATGGTCACAAAAAACGCCCATTCGTCATTACCTAATTCGCCTAGGCAGAGTGGGGGGCCAAGCGAAGGCGGAGCGGCATTAGGGATGGATTGCGTCAACAGGAAAACAAAACAGTACCCTAGGGGTGGCAGGCGTCAGACACAAGGTCCCGTCCAGGGCGCCCTTGGAAGTCAAAGGGCTTGTGTTGATAATGTATGTAAAGATGAGGTCCGGGACCGCAGATGCTTGTGCTGGTTCCATTTTGTGCTGCAAATGTACTTCGAAAGTGCGTCAAAGGTCACTTTGGTATGGAAGTGGAGGAGCACGATTTCCGCTTATGGAGCGGGCAGCTACTGAAGTTGAACAGAGGTTGTGACCTCCGCTGCCCGCGTTTAAATACCCCGGCTAGTTGCCCATGCTGCACTTGACCAAACTGATCATCATGTATTCACCTAGTTGTGCTTGCAGGGGTTGACCTCTGCTCTTTCAGCCTGCCTCTCAACTGTCAATCTACTATAACTACTGAATAACATCCTGAACCAGGAAGCAGCCCGAAACAGCTGTCTGTTATAGGTACAAATTTAACTCGGGTACAAATTTACCGCTAGGTAACAGATCAATCAGGGTGAAAGAAACTGCCCACTTTGTTTCTGCCATAACTGGGGATCGAACCTGCACCCTAGGACTAAGTCTAGAGTACTATCCACTCAGCTATCAGGCCCCCTCATGTGGGAACCGTGTGTTTGTGTTCAATGTGGTTTTTCTTTCACAAGATTTTTCTCGGCATTCTTTCAAGCAGTGTCCATATAGCTGAAGACCACCAGGTGAGAATACATGCACATACTTGTATGTAACCTGTGTATATAGTGTAATAACGGCAACATTTTTTGTTACCCCAAATAATGCACACCAAACTTTTCAATTTAGCGATGAGTTAGCACTTTATTATATATATCAGACCACACACTATTGAATAATATTACTGCAAAAAATATATATAAAAACTAAAACATTGAAATAATTAGGTAATAATCTGTGGTAACTCCCTGCCCGACACCTCGGGCGGAGCAGACCACCTCCGACGCTTGCTGTGTCAAGCTCCATACTTTCCCCCACACTACTGTGGGCAAAATATGCCACCTACGATTTGTTATTTTTCCCCTTGATCTGGGAGCACAAATGAACACTTAAGACAATTTTTTTTCTTGTGCCTGGGCGTGTTGCAGGCTATATAATTGCAAGAGCAGCCCAAGTGTTAAAAACCTGTAGAAATAATTCATTAAATTAAAAACATTAATTTTTAAATACCTTCATAGCTCGCTGTGAATATTCTTGTCTTATCGGACAAGAATGGCTATCAATATTAGTCCGTGTGTGGTTCATTAACGAACTTGATCCATTGTAATCTGAAGTTCCACGCAGTGCCAGTTGCTGTCAAGTACAGATCACAATTTTCAAAGATGCATCTACTTCTGGGCAAATAATCTGCAGCAAGCAGGTGTTGATACGCTGCTTCACCTTTACCATTTAGGGTTTTTCCATAGTAAGCATTCCATTGAATTATAATGTATGGTATAGTTTATTTTTGTTACAGTCTTCCACTACAGCGAATGGGTTAAACTTATTTACAACTGTTAGCTTTTCTTATTTTATTTTTGTCAATGGAGGACTGATCCTCCATTGGCACATTGTAACGGGGGGGGGGGGGCAGCCTTTAACCTCACATACTGGTTAAATGCTGGTCGTTATTAATTAAGCCAATATATACAGAAACCACAGTTCTGCTGTGTAACCTTCAGTAAATTTCTAGAGATCTAAACGTTTGACCATTTAGATATCACGAACTCAAGACACTGTATCCTCTGTTATACTGCACAACTCTGAAACGCCGCCACCACCTGCTATCGGAGAGTAAATCCCTCAATTGACGGGAAGCAGGGTACCGTCAATTAAGCATACCACCGTCAATTAAGCATACCACGAAACTGTATCCCCAATTATTCGGAAAGGGAGGGCAAAGCCTTATGTTAAGTGTGGTAATTAAAACAAAGTATAAAGGGATTAGCTTAGTTATTAACTGAATACTTGTAGGCTGGCAGAGAGAGAGAGAGAGAGAGAGAGAGAGCCCTAGTCTTAAGCATGGGGTTATAAATCCAGTACTAATGTAAAATAACGGTTTGGGGGGGGGGGGGAAATTGCACTAAACACCATAATCTTCTATTCAAAATTATTGAAAAATCAAAGGTTATCAAATAAAAATGAATAAAACCCTATCGGAACACTTCCTACCAATATTACACTAACGGAGGTAATAACTACACAAAAATGTAGACCCTACACTGCACTTTAACCAGAACATAAAACATTTATCCTAAATACCGCAGGCAGACCAGTTGGCCAGTCTTGCCCTCTGAGAGATGTGGACCTCAGGATGACCTCAACACACACTGACTCTCTCTCCACACTGACCTCGTAGGTGGCTGACCTAGCTAGTTGTCAGATTAATCTTTGAAAATGATTAATAACTAAAATCCAGTAGTTGTCACTAAAGGTGACTTCTAATTCCAAAACAAATGGGAATTATTTAGATACTCGGGCCAGGCTAATTACAATATTCAGTAACACTTGTATTACACTAATTTACATGATTTATCAAATAAGTTGAGTAGATACCTATTTTCCAGTGACGGAATATGATTTACCTATTTCAGATCTTACTGAAGTTAAATGTTTCTTTGCTAACAGACAATACTTATTCATTAATCTGCATTGACGTTAATCTATATAAATAAAAATGGAAATGTTCGTGTGTGCATAACCGCTAAATTTCGAAAGTTCTTCACAGATTGCTTTGAAATTTTCACACAACGTTCCATTCGCATCCGAGCAGGTTTTTATATACATACTATATAGATGTCACGTCTGTGACGGTAAAAAAACGTTACTGAAAAAGTTTATTATGCTTCTCCTGAAAAACCTGTGTTTTTCATGCGAGGGAAATCTTCGAAATCTCTTTACCGATTGCTTTGAAATTTTGACACAACGTTGCATTCGAATAGGCGCGTCTTTTTATATACCTACTATATAGATGCCACCCCCCTGTGACAGGTAAACCATGTGTTTTTGAAAAACAGCGCCATCTGTTGCACATAATAGCAACATGAACGCTATACTAAATGTCACGAATTCCATTTCAATGTTTCCGATTGCATTGATAAATCTAAATCAATGAAAATAAAATTTATTTTATTTTTTAATGAATTATTTTGTGTGACATTAACATTGTGTTGGAAATAAGCTGTGATTACCATACTGTTCATTTCGTAAGTATAAGTATAGATGCCACACCTGTGACAGGTAAAACTATGGCTTTCTTCAAAAACAGCACTATCTGTTGCATGTAAGAGCAACACACTTGCTATACTAAATGTGTTACAATTCCATTTCAATGTTTCTGATTGCATTGATAAATTGAATTTTCATAAATTTTATTTTCATTTTGATTTAATTATTTTGTGTGAATTGCGTTGGAATTGAGCTGTTTACCATGCCGTTCATTTCGTGAGTATTGTGTATTTTTTTACTTTTTCATTTTTCATTTCATTTTTTTTACTGTTTTTCTTATATTTCAGTGATGGGAACATCAGATCACTTGATGTTCCCAATTTTCTGAAGAACATTAGACCATTTTGGAAAGCCTCTGAGGGAGTGGGGAATGGTGGGGATGACAAGGGGACGGAAGTGAGAGATGGTGGGGAGGACGAGGGGACAAAAGAGGGGGTAATGGTGTTGAAGGACGAGGGGACGGGGGAGTTTGGGATGGTGGGGACGAGGGGACGGGGGAGTTTGGGATGGTGGGGACGAGGGGATGGGGGAATGGAGAATGGTGAGGAGGACAAAGGGACAGGGAAGTGGGGAATGGTTGGGAGGCCGAGGAAATGGGTGAGGGGGAATGGTGGGGAGGACTGGGGGACAGGGAAGGTTGCTGTGGCTCAGCAACGCACATGCATTGCGTAGCCACAGCAACGCGTGGCCGGGTACTGTTAGTCTATATAAATAAAAATGGAAATGTTCATTTGTTCAGAATCGCTAATCTCCGAAAGTTCTTCACTGATTGCTTTGAAATTTTCACACAATGTTCCATTCGCATCCGGCCATGTTTTTAGATGCATACTATATAGATGTCACGTCTGTGACAGTAAAAAAAAATGCTTTTCTGAAACTTTTTAATGCGAGGAAAATCTTCTAAACTCTTTACCGATTGCTTTGAAATTTTGCAATAACGTGCATTCGANTATATATATATTTATATATATATATATATATTTATATATATATATATATATTTATATATATATATATATATTTATATATATATTTATTATATATATATATTTATTTATATAATATATATATATATATTTATATATATATATATATTTATATATATTTATATATAATATATTATATATATATATATTTATATATATATTATATTTATATATTATTATATATATATATTATATATATATATATATTTATATATATATATATTTTTATATATTATTTATCACTAAGAACTCTTTGACCCGGCTAGGATTCGAACCTATGCCGTCCAGGATCACCCCTAAACGTACACAGTACCGTGACCACCGCACCAATGATCGTCTATAAGGATTGGTCAGTCTTGGCGCTTATTAACTAAGCTCCCTGACTGACCAACCCCCGACGACACTCATGGATCCATTTGGGTACAGTTTTTCATCAAATTCTGGCGCATGCACGGGCCGCACTGAGTCTAACATGTGTGAGAAAGCTGCATGAACGCGCAAGCCATATATCACTAAGAACTCTTTGACCCGGCCAGGATTCGAACCCATGCCGTCCAGGATCACCCCTAAACGTACACAGTCGATGGGTTTTGTCGGTGCCCTGCACCCACTGAGGACTGGTCTGCCTGGCCAGGTTCCTGTACGTGGGTCCACTCCTTTGTGGATTTTGGGGAGTAGGTAAAAGGAGGGTATCTCTGAGTTGAAAGCCAGGAACGTGTCTCTGGCGCTTACTCTCATGATTCCCCCTCTTCCGTTGTTCCTGAAGAGCGCCATAATAAGTGTTCTGCTTCTCTTCTGTGCGTTCACCAGGGCTGTTTGGCCGTTGGCGACACCTGTGTACGTTGTTGTGTCGTTCAGGTGTCTGAACATCTCCCTTCCATAGTTGCCCTTGTCCCACAATACAGTTGTCCCGCCTTTATCTGCTGGTTTAATGATCACATTTCTATTATCCTCTAGTTTTTTCAGGGCTACTCTGTGTTTGAGTCCGAGGTTATTTCGTTGTCTGGTCGTAACCCGTTGTGCTAGGGAGGATGTCAAAGTGTTCATGAACTCAGCTAGCCCATTCAGTTTGAATGTTGTGTTGCGGGTCGTCTGTTGTGGGGTCATGTACCGTTTAGAGAGGGAAATTTTCGTGTTGTCTGCACGAGGTGTGTACGGTTGTAAGTCCCTGAGTTCCGTGACTCTGAGGTTCACCCAGGTATTGTTTACCTGGTCCTCCAGGGATCTCATTGTGTCCTGTACTATCCCTATTCTTTTGGGGAGGGGTGGGGGGCCCGGGACGAAGGTCAAACCTTTGGTCAACAGGTCCCTCTCTGCGTCCGTGATGTACACTTCTGATACTACCGAGCTCCTGATGAGCTCCTTGTATTTTGAGGTCTGTTTGCGTTTCGCGGTTTTCCCCGCCCGCCATTGTTCCACCCTTTCCCTTTTATTTCGCGCTCTCCGTTTTTTTGCCCGTTGGGTTTCCGAGGGTTTGATCCCTCCCGTCGGGTGTCTCCGGAGGTGTCTCGTCGTTGGTACTTTTTGTTGTTTGTTTCTATACCCCTGTGTTTGTTGGTGTTTTGATCTTTAGGTCGTGTCCCTGTATGGGGTCCCCTGAGAGGGTCCCTGTTTTGGGAGGTGTCTCTGTTCGTACTGGAAGGAAACGTGTTCTGTTTGCTCCTGTCTTTGGGGTCCCTTCTTTCCCGTGTGGTAGGGTTTTCCCTCCCTCTCTTGCCTGTCGGTTTTGGGGGGTGTACTGGGGGTTTTTTTATGTGATGTCGGTGTCTGGGGTTAGGTCCCAGGCCGAGGGTCTGTAGAGCCCCTCATCGTGACGTGAACCTCCTATTATCTCCAGGAAGTTCTGTCTCAGTGTGTTCTCCGTGCCTGTAGGCGGCACCTGTCTGAACTCCGTGTAAGGGATTGTTTTTTTGTTTGATCTCACCCAGAGTTTACCCTGGAAAGTTTCCGGTGCTACTTGCAGGTTAGGTTGCGTTTTTTTGTTAAACGCCTCCCACAGTATTGCACCTATTTTGTCGTTCGGGAAACCTTCCTCAATGAGCCATTGTGTTATCTTCTCTATTCGACTATGCTCCCGGGTTATGGAAGCTTTTAGTATTAGTGTGTATAGGGCTGTCGTTTCCCTTGCCTGTTTCTCGAAGAAGGCTTGTAGGTATGTATCGAAAGCCGGAGGGATGGGTAGGTCTGTAGAGAAGAAAGGAAAGGTAGGGTTGTTGGTTAGGTAGGCTGGGGTTTCCCCCCTGGTGGCTACCCTCTGTATCTGTCGTAGTCTTTCCTTTAAGTGCTCTAAGGTGGAAAAAATAGGTTTAAGGAGGTTAGTAATCTCCAAGTCGTTGGATGTCATCTCCACCTCAGCAAAACGTCTGTGTGATTGGAAAAGTTCTCGTATGTGTAGGGTGATGTGATCTTCCCCTGTGAGGTGTCCCACCTCTGGTTTGTCGAAGGGGAGGGACTGAAGAATTATGTCTCCCGGACCGTACCAGACCCGTGCTTCTTTCCAAAGGCTGAGGAGTTGGTCTATAGGGGGGGAGACTGTGGGTTTCATGGCCAGGGCTTCGAGGATCCCTGTCCATGCATCTGGCTGCTGCATCGATAGGTCGTCTGCCAGACCTGACCTGGGGAAAGTTACTACCAGCTGGGTTTGGTCCCTGGCCGGCGTGTCGGGTATTGGTGAGGTGTTCCCTATGGGAGGTCTGGGTGTCTGAGGGGTGTCAGGTGTTTTCTCCGTGAGTGGCTGTATCCCACTGGTGGAGGGGAGGTTCCAGGGGCCCGTTGTACCCCTGGTGGTTGCCCTTGTGGGTGGTCTCTCGGGTTTTGGGTGGGGTTCCAAGGAGAAACCCTGTGTAGGTGTGATTCCCTTGTCTGGGTTAGTTACCCCCGTGTTTTTGTTACCCGTTGCCCCCTTTGACATCCCTACCTTTGCACTCTTACCTTTAAGTAGTTGGGTCCGATTCAATGGTGTATTGCTGTCGTTCAGTAGACTTTCCGCCTGCATGCTAGTCCGGTGATGGGGTGATAGAAAAACACAATGGAAACACTATTGGGTCGCACTGAGTTTCACTGGGGTGTTATCGATCACAGTCACAGTCTCACTAACTGTTTTATCTCCGGTTTTGATGCAAGGGGGTTTTTCTTTACTCTACTGAGTATAGTCGATAGCAAATGACTTCCGTGTTTTTTAAGACGGAGTACCTATAATCGGATACAGTACTGTTTCATGTGGCCTATGGTGGGGTTGATACCTGCAAGGTTCAGGAAGCCGTCTCTTGGTCGTGGACTTGCCATGGGTCCTCCATATAGTGTTGTTAGCTTCTTGATAATCCTTGTTTCCGTGCTGAGGTGATGTCGGTCTGTGAGGATGTCGAGGTGTTGTTCGATGCGGGTGCGACATCCTCACAGACCGACATCACCTTCGTGAGAACAAGG
Source organism: Procambarus virginalis (assembly GCA_020271785.1). NCBI lineage: Eukaryota > Metazoa > Arthropoda > Malacostraca > Decapoda > Cambaridae > Procambarus > Procambarus virginalis. The sequence goes on along the minus strand of WNGS01167248.1, from coordinate 45,938 downwards.
AGATAGTTGTCAGGAGAGGCGACAAGTCGCCAATATACGTCATCCTTAAGAAAGCCGAATATCTGGCGAAAATGAACAGCATACTCTCTGACAACTAAATTCCAAAGGGTAACGAAGGACACTACAGCCGAATTGAAAACAAAGGTCAACAAGTTGATTGAAACTGTGAATGCCAAGAAATCCGGACTCCACCTGCCAAAGATTATTGGAGAATATAAACCTGGATATGCGTATGGAAACGTCAAGACGCATAAGCCTGGAAACCCACTTCGGCCAATCATCAGCCAGATACCCACACCCACGTACAGACTGGCGAAACGACTCAACGGCTTACTGACTCCCTATGTCCCGTGCAACTTCAGCCTGAAATCCCCGAAGGAATTTGTTGACTTACTGCGGGGAACACGGGCTACAGGGATAAGAGCCTCGTTGGACGTAGAATCACTGTTCACCAACGTACCTGTGGATGAAACAATCGGGATGATAGTGGACCGAGTGTATCGAGACCCGGCCTGTACTCCCCTTGACATGCCAGAAAATATCCTGAGGAAACTACTCCAAGCTTGTACTAAGGAGGCACCCTTCTTGAGCCCGGATGGGCACATGTATAAGCAAGTAGATGGGGTCGCCATGGGTTCTCCCCTAGGCGTCCTGTTTGCAAACTTCTACATGGGTACTATCGAGGAAAAAGTCTTAGTCGACTTGAACTTGAAACCGGCCATATACTGCAGGTATGTTGACGACATTTTTACACAGGTACCTGATGTCAGACATCTGCAGGAGCTGAAAGAAGCGTTTGAGCAGAATTCTGTGTTACGTTTCACTTACGAGATGGAGAAGGATGGGAAGCTGCCCTTTCTAGATGTAACAGTCATGGAAAGGAGCGGAGGTTTCCACACTGCAGTCTACACTAAGGAAACAAACATAGGAATGTGCCTAAATGCCAACAGTGACTGCCCAGATAGGTACAAGAGGAGTGTTGTTAACGCTTATGTCGACCGTGCTCTCAGCCACAGCTCAGAATGGAAGCAAGTCGACGAAGAACTCTGTAGGGTAAGGCAGGTCCTAGTCAACAACGGCTTCTCCAATGGTTTCATTGAAGACATCATAAGAAGGAAAGTAGAACGCCATGCAACCTCTGAAGAAACAACTAATACAACACCTATACCCCCTATTAGACTATTTTACAGGAACTTCTTCTCCACCGCTCATAAAACGGAGGAAAGGGTCCTGAAAGATATTGTTAATAGAAATGTTATCCCTACAGACAAAAATCAGAAGATACAACTAACGATTTACTATAAAACCAAAAAACAGCCAGCCTACTAATGAAAAACTCTCCAGACACGGAGCAGAACGCCCTAAAAGAGACAAACGTCGTCTATGCCTTTAAATGTCCACTTGGGGACTGTAAGCCCAAAAAACTCAGTATATAGGCAAGACAACAACATCTCTTTCCAGGCGTTTAACGATGCATAAGCAACAGGGCTCCATTAAGGAACATATACTCTCTTCCCACAACCAAACCATCACCAGAGAAATCTTAACAAATAACACAGAAATCATCGATAGGTACAGCGATAGCAGGCGGCTTGACATCTGCGAGGCACTACACATCAAGAAGTCAACACCAGCAATCAACAGTCAATTAATGCACAACTATATTCTACCCACTTCAAGACCCCGCTCCAATATAGAAGCATCAAGAAATATGGGCCATTCCGCAGTTACTTCCATTCATACCTTCAATTTACCCAGTTAATATCCAGTTAATATCCATTGTTTTCGTGTTCTGTCCTTTGTTGAAAGTTTTGTTCACCTCATTAAAAACTGTTGTAACATATCACCTCACCCAAAACGCGGGTATAAAATGAAAGATGAAAGCTGTTTAAATCATAGCATAGTAAAGAACTGTTTAGTGCTTTAAGGTTATAGTTGTGTGTGAAAACTAAAAGTCTTTGAAAATGTAATTAGTTATTACGAAACGCGTTCAAGTGTCGCGTCAGACTAAGAAATAAAGAATGAATTTTGGAGAATTGATTTTTCATTTACCGTCATCAGTAAAAAAAACATAAGGAAAATTGAGAAAATTCGTGTTAGAATTATTAATCTTACTTTTTCGGTCATATTAATAACATATTATATATTTATTATATATTTATAATTATATATATCATATATATATATATATATATATATATTATATATATATATATATATCTATATATAATA
>WNGS01167248.1:0-13826 GCA_020271785.1 Procambarus virginalis | reverse complement strand
TGGGGTATACTGTAGAGCCACGGTTGCTGGGGTATACTGTAGAGCCACGGTTGGTGGGTTTACTGTAGAGCCACGGTTGCTGGGTTACTGTAGAGCCACGGTTGCTGGGGGTTACTGTAGAACCACGGTTGGTGGGGTTACTGTAGAGCCACGGTTGCTGGGGTTACTGTAGAGCCACGGTTGGTGGGGTATACTGTAGAGCCACGTTGCTGGGGGTTACTGTAGAGGCACGGTTGGTGGGGTTACTGTAGAGCCACGGTTGCTGGGGGTTACTGTAGAGCCACGGTTGCTGGGGGTTACTTTAGAGCCACGGTTGGTGGGGTTACTGTAGAGCCACGGTTGCTGGGGGTTACTGTAGAGCCACGGTTGCTGGGGTTACTGTAGAGCCACGGTTGGTGGGGTTACTGTAGAGCCACGGTTGCTGGGGTTACTGTAGAGCCACGGTTGCTGGGGTATACTGTAGAGCCAGGTTGGTGGGGTATACTGTAGAGCCACGGTTGGTGGGGTTACTGTAGAGCCACGGTTGCTGGGGTATACTGTAGAGCCACGGTTGCTGGGGGTTACTGTAGAGCCACGGTTGGTGGGGTATACTGTAGAGCCACGGTTGGTGGGGTTACTGTAGAGCCACGGTTGCTGGGGTATACTGTAGAGCCACGGTTGCTGGGGGTTACTGTAGAGCCACGGTTGGTGGGGTATACTGTAGAGCCACGGTTGGTGGGGTTACTGTAGAGCCACGGTAGCTGGGGGTTACTGTAGAGCCACGGTTGGTGGGGTATACTGTAGAGCTACGGTTGCTGGGGGTTACTGTAGAGCCACGGTTGCTGGGGTATACTGTAGAGCCACGGTTGGTGGGGTTACTGTAGAGCCACGGTTGCTGGGGTATACTGTAGAGCCACGGTTGGTGGGGTTACTGTAGAGACACGGTTGCTGGGGTTACTGTAGAGCCACGGTTGGTGGGGTTACTGTAGAGCCACGGTTGCTGGGGGTTACTGTAGAGCCACGGTTGGTGGGGTATACTGTAGAGCCACCGTTGCTGGGGGTTACTGTAGAGCCACGGTTGCTGGGGTATACTGTAGAGCCACGGTTGGTGGGGTATACTGTAGAGCCACGGTTGGTGGGGTTACTGTAGAGCCACGGTTGCTGGGGTATACTGTAGAGCCACGGTTGGTGGGGTTACTGTAGAGCCACGGTTGGTGGGGTATACTGTAGAGCCACGGTTGGTGGGGTTACTGTAGAGCCACGGTTGGTGGGGTTACTGTAGAGCCACGGTTGGTGGGGTTACTGTAGAGCCACGGTTTGTGGGGTTACTGTAGAGCCACGGTTGGCGGGGTTACTGTAGAGCCACGGTTGCTGGGGTTACTGTGGAGCCACGGTTGGTTGGGTATACTGTAGAGCCACGGTTGCTGGGGGTTACTGTAGAGCCACGGTTGCTGGGGTATACTGTAGAGCCACGGTTGGTGGGGTTACTGTAGAGCCACGGTTGCTGGGGTATACTGTAGAGCCACGGTTGCTGGGGGTTACTGTAGAGCCACGGTTGGTGGGGTATACTGTAGAGCCACGGTTGGTGGGGTTACTGTAGAGCCACGGTAGCTGGGGGTTACTGTAGAGCCACGGTTGGTGGGGTATACTGTAGAGCTACGGTTGCTGGGGGTTACTGTAGAGCCACGGTTGCTGGGGTATACTGTAGAGCCACGGTTGGTGGGGTTACTGTAGAGCCACGGTTGCTGGGGTATACTGTAGAGCCACGGTTGGTGGGGTTACTGTAGAGACACGGTTGCTGGGGTTACTGTAGAGCCACGGTTGGTGGGGTTACTGTAGAGCCACGGTTGCTGGGGGTTACTGTAGAGCCACGGTTGGTGGGGTATACTGTAGAGCCACCGTTGCTGGGGGTTACTGTAGAGCCACGGTTGCTGGGGTATACTGTAGAGCCACGGTTGGTGGGGTATACTGTAGAGCCACGGTTGGTGGGGTTACTGTAGAGCCACGGTTGCTGGGGTATACTGTAGAGCCACGGTTGGTGGGGTTACTGTAGAGCCACGGTTGGTGGGGTATACTGTAGAGCCACGGTTGGTGGGGTTACTGTAGAGCCACGGTTGGTGGGGTTACTGTAGAGCCACGGTTGGTGGGGTTACTGTAGAGCCACGGTTTGTGGGGTTACTGTAGAGCCACGGTTGGCGGGGTTACTGTAGAGCCACGGTTGCTGGGGTTACTGTGGAGCCACGGTTGGGTGGGTATACTGTAGAGCCACGGTTGCTGGGGGTTACTGTAGAGCCACGGTTGCTGGGGTATACTGTAGAGCCACGGTTGGTGGGGTTACTGTAGAGCCACGGTTGGTGGGGTTACTGTAGAGCCACGGTTGCTGGGGTATACTGTAGAGCCACGGTTGCTGGGGTATACTGTAGAGCCACGGTTGCTGGGGTTACTGTAGAGCCACGGTTGCTGGGGGTTACTGTAGAGCCACGGTTGGTGGGGTTACTGTAGAGCCACGGTTGCTGGGGTTACTGTAGAGCCACGGTTGCTGGGGTTACTGTAGAGCCACGGTTGGTGGGGTTACTGTAGAGCCACGGTTGCTGGGGTTACTGTAGAGCCACGGTTGCTGGGGTATACTGTAGAGCCACGGTTGCTGGGGTATACTGTAGAGCCACGGTTGGTGGGGTTACTGTAGAGCCACGGTTGCTGGGGTATACTGTAGAGCCACGGTTGCTGGGGGTTACTGTAGAGCCACGGTTGCTGGGGTATACTGTAGAGCCACGGTTGGTGGGGTTACTGTAGAGCCACGGTTGCTGGGGTATACTGTAGAGCCACGGTTGCTGGGGGTTACTGAAGAGCCACGGTTGGTGGGGTATACTGTAGAGCCACGGTTGGTGGGGTTACTGTAGAGCCACGGTTGCTGGGGGTTACTGTAGAGCCACGGTTGGTGGGGTATACTGTAGAGCCACGGTTGCTGGGGTTACTGTAGAGCCACGGTTGCTGGGGTATACTGTAGAGCCACGGTTGGTGGGGTTACTGTAGAGCCACGGTTGCTGGGGTATACTGTAGAGCCACGGTTGGTGGGGTTACTGTAGAGACACGGTTGCTGGGGTTACTGTAGAGCCACGGTTGGTGGGGTTACTGTAGAGCCACGGTTGCTGGGGGTTACTGTAGAGCCACGGTTGGTGGGGTATACTGTAGAGCCACCGTTGCTGGGGGTTACTGTAGAGCCACGGTTGCTGGGGTATACTGTAGAGCCACGGTTGGTGGGGTATACTGTAGAGCCACGGTTGGTGGGGTTACTGTAGAGCCACGGTTGCTGGGGTATACTGTAGAGCCACGGTTGGTGGGGTTACTGTAGAGCCACGGTTGGTGGGGTATACTGTAGAGCCACGGTTGGTGGGGTTACTGTAGAGCCACGGTTGGTGGGGTTACTGTAGAGCCACGGTTGGTGGGGTTACTGTAGAGCCACGGTTGGTGGGGTTACTGTAGAGCCACGGTTGGCGGGGTTACTGTAGAGCCACGGTTGCTGGGGTTACTGTGGAGCCACGGTTGGTTGGGTATACTGTAGAGCCACGGTTGCTGGGGGTTACTGTAGAGCCACGGTTGCTGGGGTATACTGTAGAGCCACGGTTGGTGGGGTTACTGTAGAGCCACGGTTGGTGGGGTTACTGTAGAGCCACGGTTGCTGGGGTATACTGTAGAGCCACGGTTGCTGGGGTATACTGTAGAGCCACGGTTGCTGGGGTTACTGTAGAGCCACGGTTGCTGGGGGTTACTGTAGAGCCACGGTTGGTGGGGTATACTGTAGAGCCACGGTTGGTGGGGTATACTGTAGAGCCACGGTTGGTGGGGTTACTGTAGAGCCACGGTTGGTGGGGTTACTGTAGAGCCACGGTTGCTGGGGTTACTGTAGAGCCACGGTTGCTGGGGTATACTGTAGAGCCACGGTTGGTGGGGTTACTGTAGAGCCACGGTTGCTGGGGTTACTGTAGAGCCACGGTTGGTGGGGTTACTGTAGAGCCACGGTTGCTGGGGTTACTGTAGAGCCACGGTTGCTGGGGTTACTGTAGAGCCACGGTTGCTGGGGTTACTGTAGAGCCACGGTTGCTGGGGTTACTGTAGAGCCACGGTTGCTGGGGTTACTGTAGAGCCACGGTTGCTGGGGTTACTGTAGAGCCACGGTTGCTGGGGTTACTGTAGAGCCACGGTTGCTGGGGTTACTGTAGAGCCACGGTTGGTGGGGTTACTGTAGAGCCACGGTTGCTGGGGTTACTGTAGAGCCACGGTTGCTGGGGTTACTGTAGAGCCACGGTTGCTGGGGTTTAGCACCTCTTGTTGATGTTTTTTAGAGCCTCTGGTGCTTAGAGCCTGTGTTTAGTGTTCTCTTAAAATGTGCCCTTCGTCCTGGCCTCGTTCGTGTCCCCTCGTCCTGGCCTCTTACGTGTCCCCTCGTCCTTGCCTCTTACGTGTCCCCTCGTCCTGGCCTCTTACGTGTCCCCTCGTCCTGGCCTCTTACGTGTCCCCTCGTCCTGGCCTCTTACACGTGTCCCCTCGTCCTGGCCTCTTACGTGTCCCCTCGTCCTGGCCACTTACACGTGTCCCCTCGTCCTGGCCTCTTACACGTGTCCCCTCGTCCTGGCCACTTACACGTGTCCCCTCGTCCTGGCCACTTACACGTGTCCCCTCGTCCTGGCCTCTTACACGTGTCTCCTCGTCCTTGCCTCTTACGTGTCCCCTCGTCCTGGCCACTTACACGTGTCCCCTCGTCCTGGCCTCTTACACGTGTCCCCTCGTCCTGGCCACTTACACGTGTCCCCTCGTCCTGGCCACTTACACGTGTCCCCTCGTCCTTGCCTCTTACACGTGTCCCCTCGTCCTGGCCTCTTACGTGTCCCCTCGTCCTGGCCACTTACACGTGTCCCCTCGTCCTGGCCACTTACACGTGTCCCCTCGTCCTGGCCTCTTACACGTGTCCCCTCGTCCTTGCCTCTTACACGTGTCCCCTCGTCTTGGCCTCTTACACGTGTCCCCTCGTCCTGGCCTCTTACACGTGTCCCCTCGTCATTGCCTCTTACACGTGTCCCCTCGTCCTGGCCTCTTACACGTGTCCCCTCGTCCTTGCCTCTTACACGTGTCCCCTCGTCCTGGCCTCTTACACGTGTCCCCTTGTCCTGGCCACTTACACGTGTCCCCTCGTTCTGGCCACTTACACGTGTCCCCTCGTCCTGGCCACTTACACGTGTCCCCTCGTCCTGGCCACTTACACGTGTCCCCTCGTCCTTGCCTCTTACACGTGTCCCCTCGTCCTGGCCTCTTACGTGTCCCCTCGTCCTGGCCACTTACACGTGTCCCCTCGTCCTGGCCACTTACACGTGTCCCCTCGTCCTGGCCTCTTACACGTGTCCCCTCGTCCTTGCCTCTTACACGTGTCCCCTCGTCTTGGCCTCTTACACGTGTCCCCTCGTCCTGGCCACTTACACGTGTCCCCTCGTCCTTGCCTCTTACACGTGTCCCCTCGTCCTGGCCACTTACACGTGTCCCCTCGTCCTGGCCTCTTACACGTGTCCCCTCGTCATTGCCTCTTACACGTGTCCCCTCGTCCTGGCCTCTTACACGTGGCCCCTCGTCCTGGCCTCTTACACGTGGCCCCTCGTCCTGGCCTCTTACACGTGTACCCTCGTCCTGGCCTCTTACACGTGTCCCCTCGTCCTGGCCTCTTACACGTGGCCCCTCGTCCTGGCCTCTTACACGTGTCCCCTCGTCCTGGCCTCTTACACGTGGCCCCTCGTCCTGGCCTTACACGTGTCCCCTTGTCCTGGCCACTTACACGTGTCCCCTCGTCCTGGCCTCTTACACGTGGCCCCTCGTCCTGGCCTCTTACACGTGTCCCCTCGTCCTGGCCTCTTACACGTGTCCCCTTGTCCTGGCCACTTACACGTGTCCCCTCGTCCTGGCCTCTTACACGTGGCCCCTCGTCCTGGCCACTTACGCGTGTCCCCTCGTCCTGGCCACTTACGCGTGTCCCCTCGTCCTGGCCTCTTATGTAACGGGGGGTAGGGAAATGAAATATGGGGTAAGTTGGAGGTGAGTAGGAGAAGTAGAAGAGGTAGAAGGGTAGATAGGTAGAGGTAGGAGAGTAGATAGTAGAAGTAAAAGAGTAGATAGTAGAAGAAGGGAGTAGACATTAGAAGAAGTGAGAAATTGCTGGTAGAAGAAGAAATGCTGCCACCATCCATTCTAGATTATTACATAAAAGACAAGGAAAGGAACTTGTCTGTATCTCAATAGAGGTTATTACCATGTTTCAACTCTAAACATGTACTCATTAATCTCAATATTCAGAAAAGATGTTATCATTAGGTCATTATTAGTATATCCCATCTTTATCATGTATTCATTAAAATCATGGAACCAGTAACCGCAGAGACTTCTTATCTCAACTCCAAAATTTCTAGGGAACAAAGTGAAAGACAAATTAAATAATAAATTCATCAATTATATTTTCACATGATAAGTATCATAATTTAAGCAATTAAAAATGTTCAAGCTTAATATTCAAAGTGAGTCATCATCCAGAAATTCAAGAACCCTACAACTGACTGCCCGGATCGTCACCCAACACTTGTAAACACGACTAAGTCACCTTAATGTTCAACTCACCAAGTGTCTGAGTCTCCGTTGGATAGAGAGAGAGGGGGGGGGGGGTCTGTAGTTGACAGGGACTGTCCCGCCCCGCCGGCTGACAGCCCCTGGCTAGGCTGTCCTTAGTTCTGCTCCGCTGGTTGTTCTTCTGTCTTTTGCTCTGCTTCTCTTCTGTCCTCCCCTCCCGAATCGATAGCTCTCCGAGTATATATTGGGAGACCTAGTAACTAACTCCGCCCCCAAGTAGATAGCCTCCGGCACTCTACCAAGCCACTCCAAGCTACCAAGCAAATTTAGTGATTATTCTAATATACAAACCGCCAGATGCAACTGCTGAGGAGTTCACAGAACAGATAAACAAAATAGAGAATAGCCTTGATAATTTGGAGAACCCGATACCTGATATTATCTTCCTAGGTGACTTCAACTTGCCTAGTCTCAGGTGGAAAATAGCAAACAATAATATTATACCAGGAAATTTATCGGGACCTAACCAACCACAGATTAGAGAACTACTTAGATTCTGTGACAAATTTTCACTCAGTCAGCAGATATCGGAGCCAACGAGAAATGAAAATATTTTAGATTTGGTCTTTACGAACAATGAAGACATTATCAGAGACATTACGATATCAGATACCACATATTCAGATCACAAGCTCATTGAAGTTCAAACGACCATCAATACTCAGAATAGACCTAAAACGTTGATAAAGCGAGAGGGGCTATTCAGTAAATTCAATTTTAATAATAAAAGGATAGACTGGGAGATAATAAACAGGGAACTTACAAACATTCCATGGGAAACTGTTTTAAGTAATAAAAGTCCTACAGAAGGAATAGAAAAACTGACTGAGGAGCGTATCAAGTCTGTCTGAAACATGTTCCTTTGAGGAAAGCCAGAAAGAGATCCAACGTAGAAAGAGAACGCAGACGACAGTATAAACGCAGGAAAAAAATAACAGAACTGCTTATGCAGACACGAATTTCCCGTCAAAGAAGGAATAATTTAAATAGGGAGATTGAAGAAATCGAGCGGAAATTGAAACACTCATATGAAACTGAAGAAAGGCAGTTAGAACAGAAAGCAATTCAGGAAATAAAGAAAAATCCAAAATATTTCTTCTCATATGCGAAATCAAAAGCAAAAACCACTGCCAGTATTGGACCTATTCGTACAAGTGAAGGTTCATACACGGAGGATGACAAAGAAATTAGTGAAATCCTAAAAAAGCAGTATGAGGACATGTTTAGCACTCCAATAAACAACATGAAAGTGGAAGATCCAGATAATTTCTTTATGCGGGATATTCAAACCCCTGTAAATATAACTGATATCAACACGAGCGCACTAAATTTTGAAAGAGAAATTGAAAACATGCCCATGCACTCGGCCCCAGGTCCTGACTCATGGAATTCAATTTATAAAGAAATGCAAAGTGCCGGTAGCACAGGCACTCAGTATAGTGTGGAGGAAGAGCTTGGACACGGGGGAGATACCAGATGCACTTAAAGTAGCAGACATAGCCCCTCTACACAAGGGAGGGAGCAAAGCATTGGCAAAGAATTATAGACCAGTTGCACTAACATCGCACATCATAAAAGTATTTGAGAGAGTGATTAGGAGTCAGGTCACCAATTTCATGGAGACCAATGACCTTCACAACCCAGGCCAACATGGATTTCGAGCGGGAAGATCGTGCCTCTCACAGCTACTTGAGCACTACGACAAAGTCACTGAGGCATTAGAAGAAAAACAGAATGCTGATGTGATATACACGGACTTCGCAAAGGCTTTCGATAAATGTGACCATGGCGTGATAGCACACAAAATGAAGTCAATGGGAATAACCGGTAAAGTAGGACGCTGGATACTCAGTTTTCTGTCAAACAGGACTCAGCGAGTAACGGTCAACCATATAAAATCTAGTCCAAGTGCAGTTAAAAGCTCTGTACCTCAGGGTACAGTCCTTGCACCGCTGCTTTTCCTTATTCTCATATCAGATATAGACAAAAATACAAGTCACAGCTTCGTATCATCCTTTGCAGACGACACAAAAATCAGTATGAAAATTACCTCGGCTGAAGACATTGAAAAACTTCAAGCTGATATTAATAAAGTTTTCGACTGGGCATCAGAAAATAACATGATGTTTAACAGTGATAAATTCCAGGTACTCAGGTACGGTAAAAATGAGGACCTTAAACATAATACAGAGTACAAAACACAATCAAATGTACCCATAGTAGGAAAACAGCATGTAAAGGATTTGGGAATAATAATGTCTGACGACCTAACGTTTAAGGAGCATAACCAAGCAAATATTGCGACAGCCAGAAAAATGATAGGATGGATTACGAGAACTTTCAAATCCAGGGATTCCATCACAATGGTTGTACTCTTCAAGTCACTTGTTTGTCCCGTCTTGAGTACTGCTCAGTACTCACTTCCCCTTCAGAGCAGGAGAGATTGCTGAAATAGAGGGAATACAGAGAACATATACGGCACACATAGACGAGGTAAAGCACCTAAATTATTGGGATCGTCTCAAAGCTCTCCAAATGTACTCACTAGAAAGAAGACGAGAGAGATATCAAATAATATACACATGGAAGATACTGGAGGGCCAAGTACCAAATCTGCACAGTAAAATAACAACGTACTGGAGTGAACGATATGGAAGAAAATGCAGAATAGAACCAGTGAAGAGCAGAGGTGCCATAGGCACAATCAGAGAACACTGTATAAACATCAGAGGTCCGCGGTTGTTCAACGTCCTCCCAGCAAGCATAAGAAATATTGCCGGAACAACCGTGGACATCTTCAAGAGGAACTAGATTTATTCCTCCAAGGAGTTCCGGACCNTAAGCACAGGAAGTTGAATCGATCGGGAATCGTAACTTGATTAAGTTTCCTGAAATCAACGACGGGACGCCAAGAGCCATCCTTCTTGGGTACCAAGATTAACGGAGCATTCCACGGAGAAGTACTTTCTTCAATAACGCCATCGTGTAACATCTCGTCAATGAGTCGGTCTGCAACAGCTCGTTGAGAATGAGGCAATCTGTATGCGGGTACAAAATTGGGCGAGTACCTGGTTCCAGTGGAATTTTGTGAGTAATGAGGTGCGTCAGTCCAAGTTGTTCACCTGTCAGTGCAACAACGTTGCGATGCTTGTTGGATGGCCAATAACTGAGATTGGGCGTCAGGGAAGTCAGTGGCACTAAGATGCACAGGTGAGATCGCGATCTGATCTGGATTTGTTGTGTGAGAGAGTGCATGTACCATTTGGTCAGTAGAGACTCATCCACTACTCGCACCGGTAACGAATAATGGGCAAAGTCAACAAGTGTGTGCCTGATGCAAGGTGAATGTTGGCATTGGTGACGTTGGCAACATAAACAGCGGTAGTGTTATTCTGCACCTGATGTAAGGACGGTTCTATGTAGGTACCATTGATTTGACATGTGTCACTGTCAGCTATTACGTGTTCTAGGTCAGATACACCAGGTATTTTGACAATAACCTTTGTTAGTGCATGAGAATGTAGTACTGTGTCTTGGTGTAAGATGCCTCTGACCTGACTGATGTTAGACTCCAGGCAAGTAAGGTAATGAACAATCGCTGGGGCCCCTTGCAAAGATTCATTGACCTCACCGACCTGCGAGACTGTGGAAACGTGCGTTGGTCTGGTGTCAGTAAGTGACTGAGTGACAGGTTTGTTTGGCGTGACTGGTGGTTGGTGTCAGTAAGTGGCTGAGTGACGGGTTTGTTTGGGCGTGACTGGTTAAGTGTACCCTGGTCTTCCCTGGTTTGTATGTACCTGACATAGTCCCAATGGTTGGTGAACTCATGTCCCATGGTGTACACACTGCAATGCACTGTATCACCAATTGTTGCTTCCCAACGGTAAGCATCGATAGTAACTCGGTAGTCTCTCATGGTATTTAATCCTAGTAGGATGTCTCCAGGGAATCGTACTGCACCGGCTATCACACATGGCACGGTGAGTGATCTGTCATTAACTATTAACTCTATGTCTGCTTCACCTAACGTTGGAGTCATTCCTCCAGTAAGTCCACCAAGGTTGGAAACAGACGACTGTCGTATATCGAGTCGGTCGCGTAGGCCATGAAGGCGTCTTGTTTAATGATGTTGACTCGAGCTCCTGTGTCTAGGAAAATCTTAACATGACCCTTCAGAGTGGCTGAAATCAGAGGACCTTCTGTGTCCGATAGGCATCCTGTTAAACATGTTATTACGGGACTGACACGGTCGACGTGGTGTCTGGAGTACATGTACATGAGTACCGTCAGTGTGTAGTTCGTCCATGTTATCCTCCTCTGCTAAGGTACCGTACCTGTTACAGGTAGGCACTGAGTATACAGGGAGGTCGTCTCGCTTCCCTACGTCATACCGTTTACCCAGGCTGTTATACCTTCCCCCGACTGAGAGTCATAGGGCTGATCTGTGTGTTCGTAGGTCGATGTCTGCATTATCCTTGATGGCCGTGGCGCCGTTTGTCACGCGCGAGTCACGGTGTCCATCTGTGTCGCGACTGTCAGTGGTTGCGTACCTAACATGGGCAGTTGGTCGGGTTGCAGGGCTACGTGTAGGGCTCGGTCGGCGCTGGTTACTTGTTGCAGCCTGCGGTTGCTTACGGGAAGGAGGAGTAGGACTAGAACGGTTAGTCTGGTTAGTACCGCGACGGGCTCTACAGTCAGCAGTGTCATGTCCAGGTCGGCGGTGATATGTGCAATAAGAACGGGTGTGATCACGTGATCGGCCTGTGTAGTTATGTCTAGCATGCTGTTGGTAACGAGTGTTAGTTGATGTACACTCTGCTTTACGGTGTCCTGGTTTGCCACAGTTAAAACATTCTGGTTCGAGGTCGCTGAGGTATTGAGGGAACCTGTCCTGGAGTATGACCTGGGGCCATACGAAGGCGGAGGAGACCTAGCACGAGTCTGAACATGTCTAGGGGTAGAACGCGTGACAACGTTCACAGTGGTATGGGAACTGTTTGCACGAAAAACGGCAGAAAGCTGGCAGAATCCGGGACTTTAGCCTGTCTGTGGACTCTACCATGACGTCCATTAAGTCCCATAGCGTGTGGGTAGGACCAAAATTCCTATCCTCGATGTCTTTCAGTATGGCCTCGGGGGCATGACTCTGCATGGCACCGAACGCCAATAGTTTTACCCACATTCTGTATAGTGAGGCTTCCACTAGCATCCCATCTAGAACCCATCAAGGCTTTCTCCAGTGAGTCCTGTAGCGTAGCTAGACGCGTGGCAAAAGCGTTGCGTGTTCATCAGGACGCATTACTGCAGTAGCTAATTGGCGAGCAATGCCAAAGGGATCACGATCAACTACCGATATATATCTCCTACGAAAGAATTTCTTAAATCATCCCAGTTTACAATTTTCTTTAAGTCAGGTGTTCCTGCTACGAGATACGCATCTCCAGATTTATAGTCAAGTGTGGACGTCGCATACTGATATAGTCTGCGTCTGTGACAGCAGTACCCTTGCTCTTCGCTCTAGCCTCTACACTAGCGAACCATGTCTCCAAGAGGGTTGGATCCTTTCCACTAAATGGGCAAATGTCAACAGACTGTGTAAGAACTGAACGGTGTTCGAGTTAGAACCCGCAGTATTCAGGGCTTGAGTCATGATTACTGAGTCGCTGCTGGTTGTAGAGGTTAATGAGATAAGCTACTGAGAGCTGAGGTGGAGTTCACTGGCTAAGGATAAGTGAGCGAGCGTAGGGAGCTCACTAGTTTAGTGTAAGTTACTCCCGATAGTGAACGAGACCGTAGACTGTAGGGGTAAGTGCGCGAGCGAGGCCTAAGCGAGTATCGTTTATCCATAAAGTAAGTTTACATTGTGCCCACGAAAGTCTACAGTTTACTCTACTACACAAATAGCAAAGGGTACTTAACTAGAGCTGAAGGCTGCTGGGGCTGCAATCCGTTCAACAGGGGCAGAGAGATCTGGTCGTCACAGGTCCGGCGTCGTGCTGTGGCGTCGTCGGGTCGGGAGGCGACAGAAGTCGTCAGGCCAGACAGCGAGAGGTGGTAAGGTGACGTCAGGCAGGCACCAAGGCTCGTTGAGTCACGGTGAGTCACGGCGAGTCAGTTGGTGGCGTGCGGTGAGTCAGGGACGTGCGCGCGCTGGGTGAGAGAGTCAGGGGCGCGCGCTGGATGAACAGACACGGGCGGGCGCTGGGTGAGTCAGCCACGCTGAACTGTTGTGATGCTGGCTGCTGTGCCCTGCTGTGTTGCTGTGCCCTGCTGTGTTGCTGTGCGCTGTGCTGCTGCTGCTGTGCTGCTGTCTGTGCGCTGCTGTCCCACTGTGAGCTGCTGTGCACTGCTGTCCCACTGTGAGCTGCTGTGCGCTGCTGTGTTGCTGCTGCGCTGCTGTGTTGCTGTGAGCTGCTGCTGTGCTGCTGTGAGCTGTTGTGCGCTGCTGTGTTGCTGCTGTGCGCTGCTGTGTTGCTGTGAGCTGCTGCTGTGCTGCTGTGAGCTGCTGTGTTGCTTGCTGTGCGCTGCTGGAGGACAGGGTGAATCCCACCGCTGCTGTCACCAGTTTTTCATCTGACGATGTATTGTAGAATGATTAGTTGTGGCAGGAATTGGAGTACAAACTTTGACTGCTTTTCCTTAGTTTATTATAAATATATATATTCTTGTACACCGGGCCAGGAGCTAGCTAGTGTGTGTAAGGGAGCGCATGTGGACGCTCCAATGCCCAGGCTCAGTCTGACCGTCTGAGCTCTGTGGCGTAGGGCAGGTTGCATTAAAATTTGCTGATACGTTGTTGATACTTATTAAGTTGTTTAGCTTAAGAGGGTATAGGTCACCCTATGTGTGAGGGTGAACTGGCGTCCAACACCATGGTTGTACTCTTCAAGTCACTTATGTTGTCCCGTCTCGAGTACTGCTCAGTACTCGCTTCCCCCTTCAGAACAGGAGAGATTGCTGAAATAGAGGAATACAGAGAACATATACGGCACGCATAGACGAGATAAAACACCTAAATTATTGGGATCGTCTCAAAGCTCTCCAAATGTACTCTCTAGAAAGAAGACGAGAGAGATACCACATAATATACACATGGAAAATACTGGAGGGCCAGGTCCCAAATCTGCACAGTAAAATAACATCGTACTGGAGTGAACGATATGGAAGAAAATGCAAGATTGATC
>WNGS01167247.1:25892-52697 GCA_020271785.1 Procambarus virginalis | reverse complement strand
CGTCTGTAGTAGAAAATAAAATAAAATAAAAACACGAAGGGCAGCCATTGCCAGACGCAGCCGACAACAGGAACAAAAGTTTCCTGTTGTGACCGCCCCTGACACCTTGCCAAAACTCCTCTTCAAATATACTTAAACCTCTCCTAATTCTAGCAAATATAATTTGCATATATTGATCACAAATCCTGAAATGAACGTTGGAATATAGGATCAGGCTCTTCCTGTGAATTGCTAATTTTTTTTGTCGTTATAAGAATTGTTTACTTGCTAGTTCCTCATGAGGCTATATGATACTAGTTCCTCGTGAAGCTATATGATGCTAGATCCTCATGAGCCTATATACTAACTCCTCATGAGGCTATATACAAGCTCCTCATGTAGCTATGTGACACTACTTCCTCATGAGGCTATATACTCGTTCCTCATATGGCTATATGATACGAGATCAAATCAATCTAATGTTATTATGCATATTACTTTGCAGTTAATCACTGTAAAAACAGCAATATTAACTGCAATTAAATACATTTACTAAATTGACTACTAAATAATCATCCTAATAGCCAGAATAATAACCCAGAGGTGTTATTAACAATAATATTTAGTACTTAAAGTAATTAATAGGTGTTAGCAAGGCATCATGCCAGGAGGTCATTTGGAGCACTGAGCCCAAGTGTTGGGGTACGCGGCTTGGGCTTTAATATACTTCCTAAGTATATATGCTTTAATATACTTCCTAAGTATATTAAACCCTTAAATGCCTTTCCTGGCTGACTTACCATCGTGCTGGAAGATTGTGCGTGGGAGCTGGTCTGATATTGCTTGTTCTCAACCACTTTTCAACTGTTGTCCTGTTGGCTCGTCTGTGCAAGTTGAGTCTGTTAGTAGGTCTTGGCTGGTGCGTCTGGTGGCTGGTGCGTCTGGTGGCTGGTGCGTCTTTGTCTAGTGCGTCTTTGCTGGTGCGTCTGGTGGCTGGTGCGTCTTTGTCTAGTGCGTCTTTTGCTGGTGCGTCTGGTAGCTGGTGCGTCTTTGGCTGGTGCGTCTGGTAGCTGGTGCATCTTTAGCTGGTGCGTCTTTGTCTAGTGCGTCTGGTAGCTGGTGCGTCTTTAGCTGGTGCGTCTTTGGCTGGTGCGTCTGGTAGCTGGTGCGTCTTTGTCTAGTGCGTCTGGTAGCTGGTGCGTCTTTAGCTGGTGCGTCTTTGGCTGGTGTGTCTGGTAGCTGGTGCGTCTTTGGCTGGTGCGTCTGGTAGCTGGTGCGTCTTTAGCTGGTGCGTCTTTGGCTGGTGTGTCTGGTAGCTGGTGCATCTTTAGCTGGTGCGTCTGGTAGCTGGTGCGTCTTTGTCTAGTGCGTCTGGTAGCTGGTGCGTCTTTGTCTAGTGCGTCTGGTAGCTGGTGCGTCTTTAGCTGGTGCGTCTTTGTCTAGTGCGTCTGGTAGCTGGTGCGTCTTTAGCTGGTGCGTCTTTGTCTAGTGCGTCTGGTAGCTGGTGCGTCTTTAGCTGGTGCGTCTGGTGGCTGGTGCGTCTTTGTCTAGTGCGTCTGGTAGCAGGTGCGTCTTTAGCAGGTGCGTCTTTAGCTGGTGCGTCTTTGGCTGGTGCGTCTGGTAGCTGGTGCGTCTGGTGGCTGGTGCGTCTGGTGGCTGGTGCGTCTTTGTCTAGTGCGTCTGGTAGCTGGTGCGTCTGGTGGCTGGTGCGTCTGGTGGCTGGTGCGTCTTTGTCTAGTGCGTCTGGTGGCTGGTGCGTCTGGTGGCTGGTGCGTCTGGTAGCTGGTGCGTCTGGTGGCTGGTGCGTCTGGTGGCTGGTGCGTCTGGTGGCTGGTGCGTCTGGTAGCTGGTGCGTCTGGTAGCTGGTGCGTCTGGTGGCTGGTGCGTCTGGTGGCTGGTGCGTCTGGTAGCTGGTGCGTCTGGTGGCTGGTGCGTCTGGTAGCTGGTGCGTCTGGTAGCTGGTGCGTCTGGTAGCTGGTGCGTCTGGTGGCTGGTGCGTCTGGTAGCTGGTGCGTCTGGTAGCTGGTGCGTCTGGTGGCTGGTGCGTCTGGTAGCTGGTGCGTCTGGTAGCTGGTGCGTCTGGTGGCTGGTGCGTCTGGTAGCTGGTGCGTCTGGTGGCTGGTGCGTCTTTGTCTAGTGCGTCTGGTAGCTGGTGCGTCTGGTGGCTGGTGCGTCTGGTGGCTGGTGCGTCTTTGTCTAGTGCGTCTGGTAGCTGGTGCGTCTGGTGGCTGGTGCGTCTGGTAGCTGGTGCATCTGGTGGCTGGTGCGTCTTTGTCTAGTGCGTCTGGTAGCTGGTGCGTCTGGTGGCTGGTGCGTCTGGTGGCTGGTGCGTCTGGTGGCTGGTGCGTCTTTGTCTAGTGCGTCTGGTAGCTGGTGCGTCTGGTGGCTGGTGCGTCTGGTGGCTGGTGCGTCTGGTGGCTGGTGCGTCTGGTGGCTGGTGCGTCTTTGTCTAGTGCGTCTGGTAGCTGGTGCGTCTGGTGGCTGGTGCGTCTTTGTCTAGTGCGTCTGGTGGCTGGTGCGTCTGGTGGCTGGTGCGTCTGGTGGCTGGTGCGTCTGGTGGCTGGTGCGTCTGGTAGCTGGTGCGTCTGGTGGCTGGTGCGTCTGTTGGCTGGTGCGTCTGGTGGCTGGTGCGTCTGGTGGCTGGTGCGTCTGGTGGCTGGTGCGTCTGGTGGCTGGTGCGTCTGGTAGCTGGTGCGTCTGGTGGCTGGTGCGTCTGGTAGCTGGTGCGTCTGGTGGCTGGTGCGTCTGGTGGCTGGTGCGTCTGGTAGCTGGTGCGTCTGGTGGCTGGTGCGTCTGGTAGCTGGTGCGTCTGGTGGCTGGTGCGTCCGGTAGCTGGTGCGTCTGGTAGCTGGTGCGTCTGGTAGCTGGTGCGTCTGGTGGCTGGTGCGTCTGGTGGCTGGTGCGTCTGGTGGCTGGTGCGTCTGGTGGCTGGTGCGTCTGGTGGCTGGTGCGTCTGGTAGCTGGTGCGTCTGGTGGCTGGTGCGTCTGGTAGCTGGTGCGTCTGGTGGCTGGTGCGTCTGGTAGCTGGTGCGTCTGGTGGCTGGTGCGTCTGGTAGCTGGTGCGTCTGGTGGCTGGTGCGTCTGGTGGCTGGTGCGTCTTTGTCTAGTGCGTCTGGTGGCTGGTGCGTCTGGTGGCTGGTGCGTCTGGTGGCTGGTGCGTCTGGTGGCTGGTGCGTCTGGTGGCTGGTGACTGGTGCCGGGGAAAGATGCTGGAAGCAGGAGTGTTTGGAGCGGCCAGAGACGGATACTGGCGGAGGAGCAGCAGCAGCACGGCAACGGACACAGCCACAACTAAATGTTGCTTTATTTGACGCTACGTATATATGCATCCTCTACCTCCCCCACCACCTCCCTCACCCCCCATCTTCAACTTCCTGTTTACCCCATCTGACAAATCCCTCCAACTCATCTGCTCATCTCCTCATGATCATCTTGTATCTTATTTTCCTTCTTGCTACACGCACTTTCTCTCTCCCTACATGTCTTACCTCTTCACATCATCCGTTCTAATGCTATTATCCGCGGTTATATATTAGGCTTCGAAATATTCTAGACGAGTTCCAGGCTGTATTGCTGCAGGTCTCAACGTCCTAGATGTAATGTTCCAGTCTAAAATGTCCAGATAATAATGTTTCATCCAGCAACGTCTAGGCAGTAATGTTTTAACTTGAAACATCCATGTAGCAATATATCTCCATCAGACCTGATGGAGATATATTGCTCCAGACTGGCTCCAGACCTGATCGAGATATCTTGCTCCAGACTGGCTCCAGACCTGATCGAGATATCTTGCTCCAGACTGGCTCCAGACCTGATCGAGATATCTTGCTCCAGACTGGCTCCAGACCTGATCGAGATATCTTGCTCCAGACTGGCTCCAGACCTGATCGAGATAGATATCTTGCTCCAGAGCTGATGGATAATCCTTTCATCTGGTGCACCAATCACTTCGTGTTGAAGGTACCCACAATATCTGTTCATACGTTCGTTAACAGTGTTTAAGAAATGTGTTCCATGTGCATGTGTAGTATGAAAAACAAAAAGCATGATGTGCACGTGTATAAACTATCAATCAAGCGCTTCGTTAACAAATTATATAATACTAAAATGAATTACTCTTACAAAACTAAATGTTCACAGTAACATTATATATTTAATTTGAAGACGTTCAGAATTGCTTAATACTAAACATACAAAATTGCTAAGAATAATATAATTATTAATTAGTTTTAATTGTATAAATATGTCTAAGTGTGGTAATAAATTGTTCACTAACGGTCTAATTATTATTATTAATTCTATCGTTCTAAACCGAACAAAATATAAAGTAATGTAAAAATATATAATAATTATATAATATTACCAAGACTGCTGAAGTAACCACCACTATATAATCCACAATTTGTATTACAATTAACATTGCATAACCACAAAGTCGCTTTGGATAGAAACATCATGCAAAGGAAGACAATAGAAGGCTGCATTTCTATGCAACAATGACAGATGGAGTTCCCCAGTGCTCAGGTGGATCCCAAAGTGTTGCGTCATGGGATCGTGCCCCCCTTAAGGAGGGGCAATGGAGGCGACCTCCTCGACCCCGCCTATTACAGTTCTTGACAATTTGGTCATTTATTGGGTTCAGGAACTGAACCCGACAGTTCATTTAGCTAAACCAGTAATAATATTGTGACGCTAAAGTCGCTTTGTAATAATATTTACATATAAATATTATTATTAAACAGTAATAAATCAGTCACACAGCTACTAATCTTGCTCCACACCCAGCCAACTGGTGTCGGCTGGGTGTGGAGCGAGTGTTCGCTGCTGGGTGGAGGCTTTACAGTCATGTGCTCCACAACCATCCAACTGGGCGGCAGCTTTACAGTCATGTGCTCCACACCCACCCAACTGAGCGGCAGGTTTACAGTCATGTGCTCCACACCCACCCAACTGGGCGGCAGCTTTACAGTCATGTGCTCCACTCCCACCCAACTGGGTGGCAGCTTTACAGTCATGTGCAGGCTGCACCTACCCTAGACAAACTCTGGATACCTGGCTAAGATTCCTACAACTCGTCTTAATTAACAAACGTCAAAAGCTTGTTAATCCTGAAACCGGTCCACAGGCCAGGCTCGTTAGAGGGGGCGGCCGTCATTCAAGACGCAATATGCACTGTATATGTGTGCGCTGGCGAGTGTTCGCTGCTGTCCTCGTCTTTCAGAGGGTAGAAATAGCCTAAGCTACTCTATCCCTTTGAGCTGTGTTTTATTATCTCAATAAACGTACTTGAACTTGAACTCATCTTTCAAGACAATAAAATGACCAAAAATGAGGCAATAGAAGTTGATAATAAGTTAAGAATATGAATAAATAGATGGCCCATTATCATATAATTAGCGCATGTCTTCAAATAGTATGTAAGTTAGGTTCTTTTAATTTGTCCTTATACCATTTAATGAATAAAAAGACTTTCCTGCATTAACATCTTTATATTATGTTAATCGCATCAACATACCTACATTAAAATCAGTGTCCAATTCCGGTTTTGTCTCCACCACCGCCTCACTTGTTCCAACATTTTACCAGTTTGCAAGAGTGGACTTTCTAATTTTTTATCGGCAGTTTTATTTCCTTAGTTACCGAACGACTTTCTTTAGCTTGTATAATGCAAATACACTATTCCTACATTTACAGTTGTTTCCTCTTGTGAAGGTTCTTAAACAAAATTGTTCTTGTAAGGGCGCTGAAATTCAGTCTCCCAAGCCTCGGGCAGGCTATTGTCTATTGACTGAGACAATACCCAATCTCACGCCGTAATAACGATACCGATGTAATACCGAGTTACCTCGGTATTAGTTTAACGTATATATATATATATATATATATATATATATATATATATATATATATATATATATATATATATATATATATATATATATATATATATATATATATATATATATATATATATATATATATGTGTGTGTGTGTGTGTGTGTGTGTGTGTGTGTAACACGCTTTTTTTTAGAATATCTGGAAAGGTTTGGAGTTCAAGTGACTTGTTGAAGAGCAATGCAATAACAGGGGCCAAAGATCTGGAGGCTTTTTTTGTAAATTAAAGTTGGTATCTCCTCAAGGGCACTAGACTTGGTTTTAAGGGAAAGGATGATCTCATTAATATCAGTGGAATTTGCAGGCGTTAGGTACAAAGACTGTGGATAGTTACCTGTAAGATAGTCCTGAACATCAATACTGGAAGATGGAATATCATTTGCAAGGGATGACCCAATGGATGAGATGAACCTATTGAGACAGTAGCTGGTAGCTGGACAGTAGAGCGACGGTCTCGTTTCCTACAGGTCCGCGTTCAATCCCCGACCGCCCAAGAGGTTGGGCACCATTCCTTTCCCCCGCTCCATCCCAAATCCGTATCGTGATCCCTTCCGAGTGCTATATAGTCGTAATGGCTTGGCACTTTCACTTGATAGTTCCCCCACCCCCCTTAAATAATATTTCGAGAGCAGTATTTATGGGCTATTCATGCCCGTGCCACCTCTTGGGTGGCTTAATCTTCATCAATCGAGAGCAGTACGTCCTAACCAGACGTTATATGATGATATCCTGAACAGTTGATAAATAAAAGTAATTGCAGATCTCCAGTTATCTAATACTTATCATAAATGGTATAAAACCTTATCATAAGCCAAGGGATTTGTAGGTCAGTGTTTAAAGGGAATTCGGAAGTAATAATAGCACAGCTGATGCCATCTGTCGGCAGATAAGAACACTATCAACTGGCTGGTCAATAGTAGCCATAAGATACAGCTTACGCCATCTGTTGCCATCAAATTACACCTATAACAAATTACCCCACAAAATACAACTAGCGCCATCTCTTTTTTTTCCAACGCACTATAAATAGCCAAACAGCAACCCATAAGGTGGGTTGTTGTGCTCGGGTAGGAGGTTCCAAGCTCCGCCCCAAGATGGTATGGGGTGCATAATAAATGGCATATCATTGGTAGATATTCTTTGTTGACATTCACACAACCGCCAATCACAGGAACGGATCAGCTAAAGGCTCCATCCATTTAATAAATCACCTTTATTGAGCACACCAGCCTTGCTTATGACATTCTGCTTCAAATTTAATCTACCTACAAAGTGAAACGTTAAGTATTTAAAAGTATTAATATAGTGATAATTAAATACTGCAGGATATAACGGGTGTTACAGAAACATGGGCTGGCTACCTGACTTGTGACGTCATCAGAGGGTGTTGCCTCACACAAATAATATAGGCGATACAATGCCTCCGTCCTCTTATTGGTCTACATTATTCAGTTAGATGGAAATTTCTGTCTTGTATAAAATAGAAAGTGTTGTTCTTTTGTACAACAACAAGGTTATTGAGTAAAAGGACGTATTTCTTATTTTGCATTTTATTCATATAAGCGTTGGCATCCCTGCAACAGCCAATCACAGGAAGGGATCAGCTATAGGTGCCATCCACTTAATAAATCATCTTAGTTCAGCCCACCTTATGGAATTTTGCTTTAACTTTAATTTACCCAAAAAGTGAAGTGTTAATTATTTAAAGTGTTAATAAAGTGATAATTAAATATTGCAGGATATAACAGATGTTATATAAAACTGGGCTGGCTACCTAACTTCTTAACGTTATTATTGGGGGTTGCCGTGACACAAATAATGATACGCTGCTCTGCCCTCTTATTCGAGTAAATTATTCAGTTAGCTGGAGATTTCTGTCAGGTGCTAAACAGAAATTGTTGTTCTTTTTCACAACAACCTTATTGTTGTGCACAAGGACCTATTTCTTAGTTTAAATTTTATTCATAAAAGAGTGTTGGTATTCCCCAATCACAGGAAGGTATCTCTGGAAGCTCCGCCTCCTTATGGACTCAACACATCGCTCTAGCTCATGGCTCTCTGTTTCATCTCTTGTATATACAAACTATGACTTTTTTCTATTACCGTTATAATTAATAATATGAGATATGAAAGTTTTTACACAAAATGGCTAAATTCTGCCATTAAATGGACTTTGTCTGGTATACACACAAACATACACCAATTTATTACAAATCATCCATTATTAATTTCAAATGTAATGTATACTGTCAAGTTTTTTCCTCTCGCCATTACCTGGAGCAATATTTGAAAGTTGTCTATTTATTTATAGATCTATCTATTATCTTGTATCTATATTTACAAGTTTCTGTGCTTGGAAGAAAACTCTGCATTGAATTGGGACTAATTTATTAAATAATATTATTTAGTATTAATTAATATTTACAATTATTATTAATTACAATTATTTATAGCTTAGTTACTTTCATGTAACTCGCAATCGTACATTCTTCCCGGTGACTGATTGACACATTTGTCAATCACACTGCACACATTTGTGAAGTGTGAATTTAATTCTTAAGTAAACAATAATCATAGTCTTAGTTAATTATGGGTTAAATGAGTCACAGAAGTTAACTAAGCTATGTATACTAAGGCTACTTTCAAGTTTCATATACTTTCAAGTTAGTCCCAATTCAATGCAGAGTTTTCTTCCAAGCACAGAAATTTGTAAATATAGATACAAGATAATTGATAGATCGATAAATAAATAGACAACTTTCAAATATTGCACCAAGTAATGGAGAGAGGAAAAAACTTGACAGTATACATTACATTTGAAATTAATAATGGATGAATTGTAATAAATTGGTGTATTTTTGTATGTATACCAGACAAAGTCCATTTAATGGCAGAATTTAGCCATTTTGTGTCAAAACTTTTATATATCATATTATTAATTATAACAGTAATCGAAAAAAGTCATAGTTTGTATATACAAGAGATGAAACAGAGAGCCATGAGCTAGAGCGATGTGTTGAGTCCATAAGGAGGCGGAGCTTCCTGAAATACCTTCCTGTGATTGGCTGTTGTGGGGAATACCAACACTCTTTTATGAACAAAATTTTAACTAAGAAATAGGTCCTTGTGCACAACAACAAGATTGTTGTGAAAAAGAACAACAATTTCTGTATAGCACCTGACAGAAATCTCCATCTAACTGAATAATTTACTCGAATAAGAGGGCAGAGCAGTGTATTATTATTTGTGTCACGGCAACCCCCAATAATAACGTTACAAGCAAGGTAGCCAAACCAGTTTTATGTAACATCTGTTATATCCTGCAATATTTAATTATCACTTTAAATAATTAACACTTCACTTTTCTGGGTAAATTAAAGCTAAAGCAAAACTCAATAAGTAGGACTGGTGGGCTGAACTAAGATGATTTACTAAGTGGATGGCACCTATAGCTGATCCCTTCCTGTGATTGGCTGTTGCAGGGAATGCCAACGCTTATATGAATAAAATGCAAAATAAGAAATACGCCCTTTTGCTTAATAACCTTGTACAAAAGAAACACAATATATGTTTTATACAAGGCAGAAATTTCCATCTAACTGAATAATGTAGACCAATAAGAGGACGGAGGCATTGTATCGCCGATATTATTTGTGTGAGGCAACACCCTCTGATGACGTCACAAGTCAGGTAGCCAGCCCATGTTTCTGTAACACCCGTTATATCTTGCAGTATTTAATTATCACTATATTAATACTTTTAAATACTTAACGTTTCACTTTTTAGGTAGATTAAATTTGAAGCAGAATGTCATAAGCAAGGCTGGTGTGCTCAATAAAGGTGATTTATTAAATGGATGGAGCCTTTAGCTGATCCGTTCCTGTGATTGGCTGTTGTGTGAATGTCAACAAAGAATATCTACCAATGATATGCCATTTATTATGCACCCCATACCATCTTGGGGCGGAGCTTGGAACCTCCTACCCGAGCACAACAACCCACCTTATGGGATTGATTGATTGATGAAGATTAAGCCACCCAAAAGGTGGCACGGGCATGAATAGCCCGTAAGTGGTAGCCCTTTTGAGCCATTACCAGTATCAATAGCTGATACTGGAGATCTGTGGAGGTGCGACTGCACCCTGCGTGACGGGAGATGTCTCCCGTGACCTTATGGGTTGCTGTTTGGCTATTTATAGTGCGTTGGAAAAAAAAGAGATGGCGCTAGTTGTATTTTGTGGGGTAATTTGTTATAGGTGTAATTTGATGGCAACAGATGGCGTAAGCTGTATCTTATGGCTACTATTGACCAGCCAGTTGATAGTGTTCTTATCTGCCGACAGATGGCATCAGCTGTGCTATTATTACTTCCGAATTCCCTTTAAACACTGACCTACAAATCCCTTGGCTTATGATAAGGTTTTATACCATTTATGATAAGTATTAGATAACTGGAGATCTGCAATTACTTTTATTTATCAACTGTTCAGGATATCATCATATAACGTCTGGTTAGGACGTACTGCTCTCGATTGATGAAGATTAAGCCACCCAAGAGGTGGCACGGGCATGAATAGCCCGTAAATACTGCTCTCGTAATATTATTCAAGGGGGTGGGGGAACTATCAAGTGAAAGTGCCAAGCCATTACGACTATATAGCACTCGGAAGGGATCACGATACGGATTTGGGATGGAGCGGGGGAAAGGAATGGTGCCCAACCTCTTGGGCGGTCGGGGATTGAACGCGGACCTGTAGGAAACGAGACCGTCGCTCTACCGTCCAGCCCCAGTGGTTAAGCGTAATATTATTAAACCAACAATTTATGCATATAATAACAGCATTTCACACTAAAAATACTTGGATATGTCGAAATATGGTAGTGAATTCCAATCTAGGAATCTCCTATGACTAAACTGTACTTTTTAATTATTTTTATGTACTTAATACTCATTATTAAATTATTAAGTACTTACTATAATAATTAAATAAATTATTTTACTTAATATTTAAATTAAATGATAAAATAATAGGTAATAATAATTCATTGTGTAGGGGGACAGGCAGCCAGTGTGTATATATACATGTTAGGCTTATACCAAGGTGCCACAAAGTTGCCACAAAGGTGCCAAATTAAAGACTGGGTGCTGGCGGCCCTGGCCCAAGGGCTGCTGGCGGTCCTGGCCCAAGGGCTGCTGGCGGTCCTGGCCCAAGGGCTGCTGGCGGCCCTGGCCCAAGGGCTGCTGGCGGCCCTGGCCCAAGGGCTGCTGGCGGCCCTGGCCCAAGGGCTGCTGGCGGCCCTGGCCCAAGGGCTGCTGGCGGCCCTGGCCCAAGGGCTGCTGGCGGCCCTGGTCCAAGGGCTGCTGGCGGCCCTGGCCCAAGGGCTGCTGGCGGCCCTGGCCCAAGGGCTGCTGGCGGCCCTGGCCAAGGGCTGCTGGCGGCCCTGGCCCAAGGGCTGCTGGCGGCCCTGGCCCAAGGGCTGCTGGCGGCCCTGGCCCAAGGGCTGCTGGCGGCCCTGGCCCAAGGGCTGCTGGCGGCCCTGGCCCAAGGGCTGCTGGCGGCCCTGGCCCAAGGGCTGCTGGCGGCCCTGGCCCAAGGGCTGCTGGCGGCCCTGGTCCAAGGGCTGCTGGCGGCCCTGGTCCAAGGGCTGCTGGCGGCCCTGGTCCAAGGGCTGCTGGCGGCCCTGGTCCAAGGGCTGCTGGCGGCCCTGGTCCAAGGGCTGCTGGCGGCCCTGGTCCAAGGGCTGCTGGCGGCCCTGGCCCAAGAGCTGCTGGCGGCCCTGGCCCAAGGGCTGATGGCGGCCCTGGCCAGGCTAAACTTTCGCGCCCTTATAATCACCATTGTTTAATAATCTTCACAGGGAGAAACAACTGTAAATATAGGAATAGTTTATTACAACATACACGGTAAAGAAAACAGCTCGGAAACTAAGGAAATAAAGCTGCCGAAAAAACATTAAAGTCCACTTCAAGTTCAAATATGTTTATTGAGACAATAAAAAATACATCTCAAAGGGATAGAGTAGCTTAGGTTATTTCTACTCCTCCCCCCCCCCCCTCTACTTCAAGTCCCTCAAGGGGCGCACAAATTTAGTGAGTACAAATACACAAATCACAATACAAGAATCCCATTTAACATAGTATGTTAAAATAGGAAGCACAGCATATAAGTGTTAGATGTGAGTTACAAGTTACAAGGCAACATTAAGAAAACTTGCAGCACAATTTCACAAATATTGGGATCAAAGAAGATTTTAACTAACAAACCAATACTCCTGTCCAATAACGATGGTCAATTTACAGCCTCTGATACTGCTATTGAATTCAATGTTCATGTTCAATGTCACACACACACGCTCTCATCCTGTCACTACACTTAGGAAGTTAATGGTCACGTACGTTAGACATATCAAGGTCTGTAACGTCGGACTGGTGACCCTCCCCTGGATGCAACCCCGCAACAGTTGATTAACTCCCGGGTGCCTATGTACTGCTAGGGAAACAGATGCATTAGGTGACTGGAAACGAATTATCATTTACCGCTTCGTCGGGAAGGTGGTTCCATGGTTTCCATGAATTTACTCGAGGGTGGCCCCTCGGGCAAATTCAGGTATGCAGGCGATGAGTCACAATAACGTGGCTAAAGTATGTTGACCAGACCACACACTAGAAGGTGAAGGGACAACGACGTTTCGGTCCGTCCTGGACCATTCTCAAGTCAATGAGAATGTGTGGTCTGTGTCAACAAATTCAGGTATCTCTCTCTAGTGGTCTCGTCGAGGACAAGAAGGTTGTCTGGCTTGTCAAAGGCCTCTCCCATTTGTTTTGGGGATTTTATCGAGCAATGTTTTGGCATTTACGACTTCGGCGGGTATGCTTTTCCACATTCTATGGGTGAAAACAAATATTTTCCATCCTTCAGTGTGGCTTGTTGAGCTCGAAACCGTTGCTCCTTGTTCGTCTTACATCTAGCCTTTTGAAGAAGTGTTCTTGATTAATATCTTCCAAATTGTTCAGTAATTTAAAAGTTTTGCTGAGAGCAGACTCTCATGTCTGGCCCCTGTGGCCCTCAACCGTTCTTGGCAAAGGAGCGGGGCTATAACTGCTTATTTGTGATTGATTGATGAACATTAAGCCATCCAAGAGGTGGCATGGGCATGAATAGCCCGTAAGTGGATTTTTTTTGAGTGAATGTGATCTTTATGGTCGTGAAAGGATATATACTGTGTGGTGTGCTCGCATTTAAATCGTCAGTCTGTGGCTGCTATCGCGGGGTGCTTGTTTGTGTTGCATCTGATCCTAAATAATCATAATTGAGTTTCTTAACATTAATAGCCCAAATTAGCACATCTTGCTTTTAAATTAGCCCAAAAAGTAGCAAGTAGCGAATTTAAAAATTTGGGAGCGCGGGGCTCTCAAAAGTAGCCCAATTCCCTATTTGTAGCCCAATCTGGCACCGTTGGTTTCAAATGAAATTCGGCGGTAATAATAATACAGCTGATGCCATCTGTCGGCAAAAAAGAACACTAAACTAGCTGGTCAACAGTGGCCATAAGACACAGCTTATGTCATCTGTTGCCATTAAATTACACTATCAACAAAACATCCTTCAAAATACAGCTAGCGACATCTATTGCGTCCCCCAGGTACTATAAATTTATTTATTTATTTATATATGTATATACAAGAAGATACATTGGGATTGTGATCGAGGATACATAAAATGGTAATTACAATCTTGTAAAGCCACTAGTACGCGCAGCGTTTTGGGCAGGTCCTTAATCTAAGAAAATTTAAGTAGGTAAATACTTGCAAAATTTATAAAAAATGATAACAGTTACAATTTATTTTATTTATCAGGGGAAAGCGCCAAGCCATTACGACTATATAGCACTTGGAAGGGGTCAGGATAAGGATTTGGGATGGGACTGTGGGAAGGAATGGTACCCAACTACTTGGATGGTCGGGGATTGAACGCCGAACTGAATGAAGCCAGACCGTCGCCCTATAATGAGAGAAAAGAGATGAGAGAAAATTGCAGGTATATTAAAGCACATAAGTAGCTCAGATTGATTGCAATGACAGCTTGAATGGTAGTTGACAAAAATTGGTAGGCACAATACAGCATTTGGCTAGCACATAAAAGAAGACAGCAATGAACACAATGATAAGGTTGTTTGGCTTAAGTACATAAAAATTGGGAGATTGGGTAACACTAGGTACAGAGCAAATTTAAAGCTCAGTGTAGGAAACTAAGAAGATGAAATTAGGTACTTTTTGGTTTTGCTTTTAAATAAGGCAAAAGTTTGCCAGCTTTTCAATTCACTAGGGAGTGAGTTCCATAGACTAGGTCCCTTAATTTGCATTGAGCGTTTACACAGATTTTGTTTGACCCTGGGGATATCAAAGAGATATTTATTTCTGGTGTGGTGATAATGGGTTCTATTACATCTGTCCAGGGAGAGTTTCAGAGCAGGATTTGCATTTAAGAACAGGGTTTTGGAAATGTAGTTGACACAAGAGAA
Organism: Procambarus virginalis; assembly: GCA_020271785.1. Lineage (NCBI taxonomy): Eukaryota > Metazoa > Arthropoda > Malacostraca > Decapoda > Cambaridae > Procambarus > Procambarus virginalis. The sequence goes on along the minus strand of WNGS01167247.1, from coordinate 38,300 downwards.
TGTGTGGAGGGAGTTAATATTTAGCAAGTTTAGGGATTTAAACAAGGGAGCTGAGTGTTGTCTGAAAGCAGAGTTAGTTATTATTCTGATAGCAGATTTTTGCTGGGTGATGATGGGCTTAAGGTGGTTTGCATTGGTAGACCCCCATGCACAGATACCATAATTAAGATAGGGGTAGATTAGTGCATAATATAGTGAGAGGAGAGCGGAGTTAGGAACATAATATCTTATTTAGAGAGTATACCAACTGTCTTAGAGACTTTCTTAGTCATGTGTTGAATGTGGGTGCTGAAGTTGATTGAGTCTCTTGTCTAGGAATAGGCCAAGAAACTTGCCATCATTTCTATTACTGATGTTAATGTTGTCTATCTGTAGCTGAATTGCATTTGATAATTTGCTTCCAAATAAGATGTAGTAAGTCTTTTTTATGTTTAATGTTAGTTTGTTAGTTGACATCCATAAGTGGACTTTTTTTTAATTCATTATTCACAACATTATTTAGTGTATGTGGGTTGGGGTCTGAGTAGATAAGGATAACTAAGGGTAGATAAGGAGAGTAGATAAATAGCTGAACAGCAGCCCATAAGGCGGGTTGTTGTGCTGAAGTAAGAATTCTCGTGCTTCCATGTCATTGGTAGAAATTCTTTGTTGACATTCACCATAACAGCCAATCACAGTAAAGGATCAGCTAAAGGTGCTACTCACTTTAATAAATCATCTTTGTTTCGTCACATTAGCCCTGCTTATGACATTCTGCTTTAACTTTATTCTACCTAAAAAGTGTAGTGGTAATTATTTGAAAGTATTAATAAAGTGGTAATTAAATATTGCGGGACGTAACAGGTGAAGAATGGCCTGGCTACCTAACTTGTGACGTCATCAGTGGGGTTGCCTGACACTACCCTCATGGTAACATCGATGACACGATACTCCGCGCTCTTATTGGACTACATTATTCAGTTAGTTGGAAATTTCTGCCAGGTACAAAACAAAGATGTTGTTGTGCAAAAAGAAGGAGTATTCTTAGTTTGCATTTCATTCGTAGAAAGTGTTTGACATTCCCTGCAACAGCCAATCACAGGACGGTATTTGCTAAAAGCTCCGCCTCCTATTGANTCATACTTGACCTTCCTGACGGTGCCAGAGTCAAGACAGTGCGGCACATACTGAAGCAGACCATACAAGCGCCCTTGTTACACGCAAACTCAGAAATGATCATGAAAGCAGTCTTTGTGTATATATAAATCCTTCTCTTACCTATGCAATTATTAATTGCTTAAATTAACCCGAATTTACCAGAGGGCCATAATCTCTCTAGTGCCTCGATGGATGGGGGGGATAAGAAGCCAGCGGCTTGTCATAGGTCTCCTCATTTGTCATAATGGATATTATATTTGTATAATGCAATAGTATCATGTGTAATGCAGTAATATCTTGTATATGTAAATATATTTGTATAATGCAACAGACTTCTTATCCTATCAGAAACCTTCAGTAACTTAATATTATATTCATTCTATCATATCATTATATTTTACAGTCATTTGATTCTATTTGTTGATTCTAAATTTACATTTATAATGACTTTAAACACAATTATTGTTAATATTAGCTATCGTCATCAAGAGTTCTGGAGGCGGACAAAGTACTTGGAAGATTGTCTGTTAGGTTCTGATACTAAGATCTAAGTACCTAAACCAGATTCACGAAGTAGTTACGCAAGCACTTACGAACGTGTACATCTTTCCTCAATTTTTGACGGCTTTGGTTACATTTATTAAACAGTTTAGAAGCATGAAAACTTGCCAATCAACTGTTGTTATTGTTATAAACAGCCTCCTGGTGCTTCGGAACTCATTAACTGTTTAATAATTGTAAACAAAGCCGCCAAAGATTGAGAAAAGATGGACAGAGACCTGATTCACAAAGCAGTTTCGTAAGCACTTGCGAATCTGTAAACCTTTTCTCAATATAGTCCGTCCTCCAAACAAAGATCCAAAAGTGATTCCATCCACCCGCCAAACCCCCTGTTTATGAATGAAAAACGGTTTACACACGACTCACAACTGATTTCGTTCGAACACTTCCGGAACAAGTGCTTCACTGACGAGTTTCGTTCGAACCACATCGCTATAAATGCTTCACCCACATACTACAAATGCAAATAATCGCCAACCAAACCTAAATACCTAACCTAACCTATGCCTATATATGCACAATATGCTAATATATTATAATATTAATTTATATTTGAGAAAATTCTTGTTTTGAATGAACAGCATGTTAAAATTTATGAATGCCTCTGTGGGGTCGACCGCTGAATGTAATGGACTTGAGTCGAGGACGGGTTGTTCGAACCACATCGCTATAAATGCTTCACCCACGTACTACAAATGCAAATAATCGCCAACCGAACCTAAACACCTAACCTAACCTAACCTATGCCTATATGTGCACAATATGCTAATATATTATAATATCAATTTATATTTGAGAAAATTCTTGTTTTGAATGAACAGCATGTTAAAATTTATGAATGCGTCTGTGGGGGCGACGGCTGGATGTAATGGACTTGAGTCGAGGACGGGTTGCAATATATATAGCGATATATAGATATAGCGAGCTGTGAAGGACTTACCATAGCCGTCCGGGTTGGACCTGGGGATATAGTGAGCTGTGAAGGACTTACCATAGCCGTCCGGGTTGGACCTGGGGATATAGGGAGCTGTGAAGGACTTGCCATAGAAGTCCGGGTTGGATCTGGGGATATAGGGAGCTGTGATGGACTTACCATAGCCGTCCGGGTTGGACCTGGGGATATAGGGAGCTGTGAAGGACTTACCATAGCAGTCCGGGTTGGACCTGGGGATATAGGGAGCTGTGATGGCCTTACCATAGCCGTCCGGGTTGGACCTGGGGATATAGGGAGCTGTGATGGCCTTACCATAGCCGTCCGGGTTGGACCTGGGGATATAGGGAGCTGTGATGGCCTTACCATAGCTGTCCGGGTTGGACCTGGGGATGTAGAAGGACTGGACTCAGCAGGTGGAGCAGAAGGTGTGCTTGGCGATGTGGGTGTTGAAGGTGTAGGTGGTGAGAGAGTCTTGTCCTTGCAGCAGCTTGAAGCAGCTGGAGGGAACTATGAAGTGCTTGTTCTGCTTCTTGACGCAGATGCTGCAGCTGTTGGAGGAAAACAGGAGGAGGAGCTCCTGAGTACCTATTTACTGCTAGGTGAACAGAGGCATTAGGTGATAGGACCCGTTCATCGTATAAATATGACACGTCTGTAGTAGAAAATAAAATAAAATAAAAACACGAAGGGCAGCCATTGCCAGACGCAGCCGACAACAGGAACAAAAGTTTCCTGTTGTGACCGCCCCTGACCAAGGGTGACACCTTGCCAAAACTCCTCTTCAAATATACTTAAACCTCTCCTAATTCTAGCAAATATAATTTGCATATATTGATCACAAATCCTGAAATGAACGTTGGAATATAGGATCAGGCTCTTCCTGTGAATTGCTAATTTTTTTTGTCGTTATAAGAATTGTTTACTTGCTAGTTCCTCATGAGGCTATATGATACTAGTTCCTCGTGAAGCTATATGATGCTAGCTCCTCATGAGCCTATATACTAACTCCTCATGAGGCTATATACAAGCTCCTCATGTAGCTATGTGACACTACTTCCTCATGAGGCTATATACTCGTTCTTCATATGGCTATATGATACGAGATCAAATCAATCTAATGTTATTATGCATATTACTTTGCAGTTAATCACTGTAAAAACAGCAATATTAACTGCAATTAAATACATTTACTAAATTGACTACTAAATAATCATCCTAAATGCCAGAATAATAACCCAGAGGTGTTATTAACAATAATATTTAGTACTTAAAGTAATTAATAGGTGTTAGCAAGGCATCATGCCAGAAGGTCATTTGGAGCACTGAGCCCAAGTGTTGGGGTACGCGGCTTGGGCTTTAATATACTTCCTAAGTATATACTTAGGAAGTATAATATACTTTCTAAGTATATATTTAGGAAGTATAATATACTTCCTAAGTATATATGCTTTAATATACTTCCTAAGTATATTAAACCCTTAAATTGCCTTTCCTGGCTGACTTACCATCTTGCTGGAAGATTGTGCGTGGGAGCTGGTCTGATATTGCTTGTTCTCAACCACTTTTCAACTGTTGTCCTGTTGGCTCGTCTGTGCAAGTTGAGTCTGTTGGTAGGTCTTGGCTGGTGCGTCTGGTGGCTGGTGCGTCTTTGTCTAGTGCGTCTTTTGCTGGTGCGTCTGGTGGCTGGTGCGTCTGGTGGCTGGTGCGTCTTTGTCTAGTGCGTCTTTTGCTGGTGCGTCTGGTGGCTGGTGCGTCTGGTGGCTGGTGCGTCTTTGTCTAGTGCGTCTTTTGCTGGTGCGTCTGGTGGCTGGTGCGTCTGGTGGCTGGTGCGTCTGGTGGCTGGTGCGTCTTTGTCTAGTGCGTCTTTTGCTGGTGCGTCTGGTAGCTGGTGCGTCTGGTAGCTGGTGCATCTTTAGCTGGTGCGTCTGGTAGCTGGTGCGTCTGGTGGCTGGTGCGTCTGGTAGCTGGTGCGTCTTTGGCTGGTGCGTCTGGTAGCTGGTGCATCTTTAGCTGGTGCGTCTTTGTCTAGTGCGTCTGGTAGCTGGTGCGTCTTTAGCTGGTGCGTCTGGTGGCTGGTACGTCTGGTGGCTGGTGCGTCTTTGGCTGGTGCGTCTGGTGGCTGGTGCGTCTGGTGGCTGGTGCGTCTTTGTCTAGTGCGTCTGGTAGCTGGTGCGTCTGGTGGCTGGTGCGTCTTTGGCTGGTGCGTCTGGTAGCTGGTGCGTCTGGTGGCTGGTGCGTCTTTGTCTAGTGCGTCTGGTAGCTGGTGCGTCTGGTGGCTGGTGCGTCTGGTGGCTGGTGCGTCTGGTGGCTGGTGCGTCTGGTGGCTGGTGCGTCTGGTGGCTGGTGCGTCTTTGTCTAGTGCGTCTTTTGCTGGTGCGTCTGGTAGCTGGTGCGTCTTTGGCTGGTGCGTCTTTGTCTAGTGCGTCTTTTGCTGGTGCGTCTGGTAGCTGGTGCGTCTGGTGGCTGGTGCATCTTTAGCTGGTGCGTCTGGTAGCTGGTGCGTCTTTGTCTAGTGCGTCTTTTGCTGGTGCGTCTGGTAGCTGGTGCATCTTTTGCTGGTGCGTCTGGTAGCTGGTGCGTCTGGTAGCTGGTGCATCTTTAGCTGGTGCGTCTGGTGGCTGGTGCGTCTTTGTCTAGTGCGTCTGGTAGCTGGTGCGTCTGGTAGCTGGTGCGTCTGGTAGCTGGTGCGTCTGGTAGCTGGTGCGTCTGGTAGCTGGTGCATCTTTAGCTGGTGCGTCTGGTGGCTGGTGCGTCTTTGTCTAGTGCGTCTGGTAGCTGGTGCGTCTGGTAGCTGGTGCGTCTGGTAGCTGGTGCGTCTGGTAGCTGGTGCGTCTGGTAGCTGGTGCGTCTGGTAGCTGGTGCGTCTGGTGGCTGCTGCGTCTGGTAGCTGGTGCGTCTGGTAGCTGGTGCGTCTGGTAGCTGGTGCGTCTGGTGGCTGGTGCGTCTGGTGGCTGGTGCGTCTTTTGCTGGTGCGTCTGGTAGCTGGTGCGTCTTTGGCTGGTGCGTCTGGTGGCTGGTGCGTCTGGTGGCTGGTGCGTCTTTGGCCGGTGCGTCTGGAATCTGGTGCGTCTTTAGCTGGTGCGTCTGGTAGCTGGTGCGTCTTTTGCTGGTGCGTCTGGTAGCTGGTGCGTCTGGTAGCTGGTGCGTCTTTTGCTGGTGCGTCTGGTAGCTGGTGCGTCTGGTAGCTGGTGCGTCTTTTGCTGGTGCGTCTGGTGGCTGGTGCGTCTGGTAGCTGGTGCGTCTTTTGCTGGTGCGTCTGGTAGCTGGTGCGTCTGGTAGCTGGTGCGTCTTTAGCTGGTGCGTCTGGTGGCTGGTGCGTCTGGTGGCTGGTGCGTCTTTGTCTAGTGCGTCTGGTAGCTGGTGCGTCTGGTGGCTGGTGCGTCTGGTGGCTGGTGCGTCTGGTGGCTGGTGCGTCTGGTGGCTGGTGCGTCTGGTGGCTGGTGACTGGTGCCGGGGAAAGATGAATACGACGCTGGAAGCAGGAGTGTTTGGAGCGGCCAGAGACGGATACTGGCGGAGGAGCAGCAGCAGCACAGAGGTGCGAGCACGGCAACGGACACAGCCACAACTAAATGTTGCATGATTTGACGCTACGTATATATGCATCCTCTACCTCCCCCACCACCTCCCTCACCCCCCATCTTCAACTTCCTGTTTACCCCACCTGACAAATCCCTCCAACTCATCTGCTCATCTCCTCATGATCATCTTGTATCTTATTTTCCTTCTTGCTACACGCACTTTCTCTCTCCCTACATGTCTTACCTCTTCACATCATCCGTTCTAATGCTATTATCCGCGGTTATATATTAGGCTTCGAAATATTCTAGACGAGTTCCAGGCTGTATTGCTGCAGGTCTCAACGTCCTAGATGTAATGTTCCAGTCTAAAGTGTCCAGATATTAATGTTTCATCCAGCAACGTCTAGGCAGTAATGTTTTAACTTGAAACATCCATGTAGCAATATATCTCCATCAGACCTGACCTGGAGATATATTGCTCCAGACTGGCTCCAGACCTGATCGAGATATCTTGCTCCAGACTGGCTCCAGACCTGATCGAGATATCTTGCTCCAGACTGGCTCCAGACCTGATCGAGATATCTTGCTCCAGACTGGCTCCAGACCTGATCGAGATAGATATCTTGCTCCAGAGCTGATGGATAATCCTTTCATCTGGTGCACCAATCACTTCGTGTTGAAGGTACCCACAATATCTGTTCATACGTTCGTTAACAGTGTTTAAGAAATGTGTTCCATGTGCATGTGTAGTATGAAAAACAAAAAGCATGATGTGCACGTGTATAAACTATCAATCAAGCGCTTCGTTAACAAATTATATAATACTAAAATGAATTACTCTTACAAAACTAAATGTTCACAGTAACATTATATATTTAATTTGAAGACGTTCAGAATTGCTTAATACTAAACATACAAAATTGCTAAGAATAATATAATTATTAATTAGTTTTAATTGTATAAATATGTCTAAGTGTGGTAATAAATTGTTCACTAACGGTCTAATTATTATTATTAATTCTATCGTTCTAAACCGAACAAAATATAAAGTAATGTAAAAATATATAATAATTATATAATATTACCAAGACTGCTGAAGTAACCACCACTATATAATCCACAATTTGTATTACAATTAACATTGCATAACCACAAAGTCGCTTTGGATAGAAACATCATGCAAAGGAAGACAATAGAAGGCTGCATTTCTATGCAACAATGACAGATGGAGTTCCCCAGTGCTCAGGTGGATCCCAAAGTGTTGCGTCATGGGATCGTGCCCCCCTTAAGGAGGGGCAATGGAGGCGACCTCCTCGACCCCGCCTATTACAGTTCTTGACAATTTGGTCATTTATTGGGTTCAGGAACTGAACCCGACAGTTCATTTAGCTAAACCAGTAATAATATTGTGACGCTAAAGTCGCTTTATATTTACATATAAATATTATTATTAAACAGTAATAAATCAGTCACACAGCTACTAATCTTGCTCCACACCCAGCCAACTGGTGTCGGCTGGGTGTGGAGCGAGTGTTCGCTGCTGGGTGGAGGCTTTACAGTCATGTGCTCCACAACCATCCAACTGGGCGGCAGCTTTACAGTCATGTGCTCCACACCCACCCAACTGAGCGGCAGGTTTACAGTCATGTGCTCCACACCCACCCAACTGGGCGGCAGCTTTACAGTCATGTGCTCCACTCCCACCCAACTGGGTGGCAGCTTTACAGTCATGTGCAGGCTGCACCTACTCTAGACAAACTCTGGATACCTGGCTAAGATTCCTACAACTCGTCTTAATTAACAAACGTCAAAAGCTTGTTAATCCTGAAACCGGTCCACAGGCCAGGCTCGTTAGAGGGGGCGGCCGTCATTCAAGACGCAATATGCACTGTATATGTGTGCGCTGGCGAGTGTTCGCTGCTATCCTCGTCTTTCAGAGGGTAGAAATAGCCTAAGCTACTCTATCCCTTTGAGCTGTGTTTTATTATCTCAATAAACGTACTTGAACTTGAACTCATCTTTCAAGACAATAAAATGACCAAAAATGAGGCAATAGAAGTTGATAATAAGTTAAGAATATGAATAAATAGATGGCCCATTATCATATAATTAGCGCATGTCTTCAAATAATATGTAAGTTAGGTTCTTTTAATTTGTCCTTATACCATTTAATGAATAAAAAGACTTTCCTGCATTAACATCTTTATATTATGTTAATCGCATCAACATACCTACATTAAAATCAGTGTCCAATTCCGGTTTTGTCTCCACCACCGCCTCACTTGTTCCAACATTTTACCAGTTTGCAAAGAGTGGACTTTCTAATTTTTTATCGGCAGTTTTATTTCCTTAGTTACCGAACGACTTTCTTTAGCTTGTATAATGCAAATACACTATTCCTACATTTACAGTTGTTTCCTCTTGTGAAGGTTCTTAAACAAAATTGTTCTTGTAAGGGCGCTGAAATTCAGTCTCCCAAGCCTCGGGCAGGCTATTGTCTATTGACTGAGACAATACCCAATCTCACGCCGTAATAACGATACCGATGTAATACCGAGTTACCTCGGTATTAGTTTAACGTATATATATATATATATATATATATATATATATATATATATATATATATATATATATATATATATATATATATATATATATATATATATATATATATATATATATATATATATATATATATATGTGTGTGTGTGTGTGTGTGTGTGTGTGTGTGTGTAACACGCTTTTTTTTAGAATATCTGGAAAGGTTTGGAGTTCAAGTGACTTGTTGAAGAGCAATGCAATAACAGGGGCCAAAGATCTGGAGGCTTTTTTTGTAAATTAAAGTTGGTATCTCCTCAAGGGCACTAGACTTGGTTTTAAGGGAAAGGATGATCTCATTAATATCAGTGGAATTTGCAGGCGTTAGGTACAAAGACTGTGGATAGTTACCTGTAAGATAGTCCTGAACATCAATACTGGAAGATGGAATATCATTTGCAAGGGATGACCCAATGGATGAGATGAACCTATTGAGACAGTAGCTGGTAGCTGGACAGTAGAGCGACGGTCTCGTTTCCTACAGGTCCGCGTTCAATCCCCGACCGCCCAAGAGGTTGGGCACCATTCCTTTCCCCCGCTCCATCCCAAATCCGTATCGTGATCCCTTCCGAGTGCTATATAGTCGTAATGGCTTGGCACTTTCACTTGATAGTTCCCCCACCCCCCTTAAATAATATTTCGAGAGCAGTATTTATGGGCTATTCATGCCCGTGCCACCTCTTGGGTGGCTTAATCTTCATCAATCGAGAGCAGTACGTCCTAACCAGACGTTATATGATGATATCCTGAACAGTTGATAAATAAAAGTAATTGCGGATCTCCAGTTATCTAATACTTATCATAAATGGTATAAAACCTTATCATAAGCCAAGGGATTTATAAATTAATGTTGAAAGGGAATTCGGAAGTAATAATAACACAGCTGATGCCATCTGTCGGCAGATAAGAACACTATCAATTGGCTGGTCAACAGTGGCCATAAGATACAGCTTACGCCATCTGTTGCCATCAAATTACACCTATAACAAATTACCCCACAAAATACAACTAGCGCCATCTCTTTTTTTCCAACGCACTATAAACAGCCAAACAGCAACCCATAAGGTGGGTTGTTGTGCTCGGGTAGGAGGCTCCAAGCTCCGCCCCAAGATGGAATGGGGTGCATAATAAATGGCATATCATTGGTAGAAACTCTTTGTTGACATTCACACAACAGCTAATCACAGGAAGGGATCAGCTAAAGGCTCCATCCATTTAATAAATCATCTTTATTCAGCACACCAGCCTTGCTTATGGCATTCTGCTTCAACTTTAATCTACCTAAAAGTGAAACGTTAAGTATTTAAAAGTATTAATATAGTGATAATTAAATACTGCAGGATATAACGGGTGTTACAGAAACATGGGCTGGCTACCTGACTTGTGACGTCATCAGAGGGTGTTGCCTCACACAAATAATATCGGCGATACAATGCCTCCGTCCTCTTATTGGTCTACATTATTCAGTTAGATGGAAATTTCTGTCTTGTATAAAATAGAAAGTGTTGTTCTTTTGTACAACAACAAGGTTATTGAGTAAAAGGACGTATTTCTTATTTTGCATTTTATTCATATAAGCGTTGGCATCCCTGCAACAATCAATCACAGGAAGGGATCAGCTATAGGTGCCATCCACTTAATAAATCATCTTAGTTCAGCCCACCTTATGGAATTTTGCTTTAACTTTAATTTACCCAAAAAGTGAAGTGTTAATTATTTAAAGTGTTAATAAAGTGATAATTAAATATTGCAGGATATAACAGATGTTATATAAAACTGGGCTGGCTACCTAACTTCTTAACGTTATTATTGGGGTTGCCGTGACACAAATAATGATACGCTGCTCTGCCCTCTTATTCGAGTAAATTATTCAGTTAGCTGGAGATTTCTGTCAGGTGCTAAACAGAAATTGTTGTTCTTTTTCACAACAACCTTGTTGTTGTGCACAAGGACCTATTTCTTAGTTTAAATTTTATTCATAAAAGAGTGTTGGTATTCCCCGCAACAGCCAATCACAGGAAGGTATCTCTGGAAGCTCCGCCTCCTTATGGACTCAACACATCGCTCTAGCTCATGGCTCTCTGTTTCATCTCTTGTATATACAAACTATGACTTTTTTCTATTACTGTTATAATTAATAATATGAGATATAAAAGTTTTTACACAAAATGGCTAAATTCTGCCATTAAATGGACTTTGTCTGGTATACACACAAACATACACCAATTTATTACAAATCATCCATTATTAATTTCAAATGTAATGTATACTGTCAAGTTTTTTCCTCTCGCCCATACCTGGAGCAATATTTGAATACTTTATCTATTTATTTATATCTATACTATCTATTATCATTGTATTATATTTACAAGTTTCTGTGCTTGGAAGAAAACTCTGCATTGAATTGGGACTAATTTATTAAATAATATTATTTAGTATAATTAATATTTACAATTATTATTAATTACATTATTTATAGCTTAGTTACTTTCATGTAACTCGCAATCGTACATTCTTCCCGTTGACTGATTGACACATTTGTCAATCACACTGCGACACAGTGTGAATTGTGAATGTGAATTAATTCTTAAGTAAACAATAATCATAGTCTTAGTTAATTATGGGTTAAATGAGTCACAGAAGTTAACTAAGCTATGTATACTAAGGCTACTTTTCAAGTTTCATATACTTTCAAGTTAGTCCCAATTCAATGCAGAGTTTTCTTCCAAGCACAGAAATTTGTAAATATAGATACAAGATAATTGATAGATCGATAAATAAATAGACAACTTTCAAATATTGCACCAAGTAATGGAGAGAGGAAAAAACTTGACAGTATACATTACATTTGAAATTAATAATGGATGAATTGTAATAAATTGGTGTATTTTGTATGTATACCAGACAAAGTTCATTTAATGGCAGAATTTAGCCATTTTGTGTCAAAACTTTTATATCTCATATTATTAATTATAACAGTAATCGAAAAAAATCATAGTTTGTATATACAAGAGATGAACAGAGAGCCATGAGCTAGAGCGATGTGTTGAGTCCATAGGAGGCGGAGCTTCCTGAAATACCTTCCTGTGATTGGCTGTTGTGGGGAATACCAACACTCTTTTATGAACAAAATTTTAACTAAGAAATAGGTCCTTGTGCACAACAACAAGGTTGTTGTGAAAAAGAACAACAATTTGTGTTTAGCACCTGACAGAAATCTCCATCTAACTGAATAATTTACTCGAATAAGAGGGCAGAGCAGTGTATTATTATTTGTGTCACGGCAACCCCCAATAATAACGTTACAAAAGCAAGGTAGCCAAACCAGTTTTATATAACATCTGTTATATCCTGCAATATTTAATTATCACTTTAAATAATTAACATTCACTTTTCTGGGTAAATTAAAGCTAAAGCAAAACTCAATAAGTAGGACTGGTGGGCTGAACTAAGATGATTTACTAAGTGGATGGCCCTATAGCTGATCCCTTCCTGTGATTGGCTGTTGCAGGGAATGCCAACGCTTATATGAATAAAATGCAAATAAGAAATACGCCCTTTTGCTTAATAACTTGTACAAAAGAACACAATATATGTTTTATACAAGGCAGAAATTTCCATCTAACTGAATAATGTAGACCAATAAGAGGACGG
>WNGS01167246.1:10536-20998 GCA_020271785.1 Procambarus virginalis | reverse complement strand
CTTTAAAAATAAGATTTCAAGTGTTGGGTGTGTGAAATATGCTATATGTGGTTAATTTTTTTACAGATTGGCTCTCTTGGTTGTTGACCTTCATATGACAGGCTGAAATTATAATTTCACTCAGTGAAATCAGCTTATAGTGTGTGGGAAATATTAGGTATGAATGACTCTACTCATGGTTTTTTGATGATTTTTATAGATGGACTAAACATTGTAATAAATAGTTGTAGCCTTGGAAAAGCTATTGAAGATATTTAAAACCATATTCTATGGTTTGTTTTTAATCTGAGTCGGCAAGATTTTCCTTCACTGAGATGTTGTCCTGCTTCCTTTAAAAAAGTTTTGAGGGTATAAGCATGAGAAATATGCTAGATGTGGTTAAAATTTGTTGTAGACATGTTCATTTGGTAATTGTTTACTGTATTATAGGTTGAAATTAAAATTTTGCCAGGTGAAATCAGGCCATAGAGTGTTTAAAATGAATCCTGGAGGCATCTTGAGTTGCAATGAATCCCTCACTGCAATGACTTGGGAATGGTCCAATATAGTTTGTTGAATCGAGGTTGCTCTGTACAGTATACTGACCTAACACACATTTTGATCATTGGTATATATTCCATATTTTACAGGTAATTACTAATAAATAAATACTGTATATTAAAACTGAAGGACAAACCTTTCCCCATTTCCAATCATAATGCTTTCAAATTAATATAATTATACATGATATTAGTCACTTGACTGGTTTTGATAAGATAAATTTCCTAAAACATTGTCACAGATACACATTGATTGCCAATCGAGAGGTGGGATCAAAGAGCCAAAACTCAACCCCCGCAAGCACAACTAGTTGAGTACACACCTGCACAGCAAGACGATACACATCCATCATGATGAGAACAATCTTGTTGGGGTTCTGGTCTTTCTTGCAGTGGTAGGGATCAATGCGGTCTGTGTAAATGTAGTTGAGCACCATCTCAAATGCCTCCGGTACAGCATCTTGTAGCTTCACCTCAAGGGTAGGCATTTCCTGTGGTGGAATAGTTGCAGTCCCAAAAACCTGTGAAGGTTTATATACAAAATTTAAAAATGAGCCCTGGGGCCACATAACTTACTAGGGATTGGAGCTAGCTTACTAGTAAAAATATCAAATTTTAAAACTTGATTATATGAAAAAAAACAAAATTGAAAAAAATATACAGTAATTTACCTAATATCTATCACCATCAACCCAATGACCTCTGGTAATTTGACTTTTGCTGTGTATGGATATATCCCAGAGTCCTATACACATAAATGAATGTATTGCTTGCCAGATGAAATAAACTGTATACTGTACATAAAAAAATATAAGTACAATTTTTGCAGAATTATTATTATTATATTATTATCTCATACTAATATTTCTTCTTCTTATACTGTTCACCACTCCTATCACTTTTCTCCTGCTCATTACACTCCATTTCATGTACCCTTCCATACTCATTTTTATTTAACCTTACCCCAAAGTATTCAAAGCTTACTACCTCTTCCAGTAGTTCTTCCCCAATTTTTATTCTACTGTTCAAATAACTCTCCTTTGCCCCTATAAAAGAATCTACAAAATACAAGACATCCATTTCCCTTTTTTAATATAATACTGTATCCACCAATATATCACACCAATTTCTTGAACTGAACTTTAAGTATTAGTGTGAAGAACTGGTAAGCACTCATTTTACAGCATAGGGGATAGGGGCTGCAGCAAATATATACAGTATGTGCATATCCAAATATTTGGAAAATATCTATGCTCAAAAAGTCATAAGGCATTGGGCTAGACATTAGATATTAGGAAATTTACAGTACTGTACAAATAAAATTTATCTTGAAGATCATATATTCTAATACAAAGTCTACTAACTTTCTCCAAATGTTTATCGCGTGCTTCCATTGCCTGTCGAATGCGATTTCTAAGATACTGTGAGCGTGCAGCCACAAAGACAACATGAGCAGGTATTCTCTGCTCCTCGGGTCCCACCAGGAAGTCAACATCAGTAAACTGTTGACTCTCCAAGAGCTTACCAAAGTCATCATGAAGAGTGCACTTGGGGTAACTAGAGAACTGAAGAAAAGGGCATTATAATGAGAGCTATTTATTTGTTCTAATTACAAACACAGTATTTCAGAGAAAATAGTAGTAACTTATAAAGTAAAAAAACAGAGTTGAATGTAATGAAACTCCATTTTCTGGGCGAGCCCTGGAAGCTCCCTGGAGCGATAGAACTGATATACGCTATATTAGTCTGAGGCTTCAGTCAATGGAGTCCTATCTACCGGGGAACAGAGCCGGAACCTGGCCCCCTCTCAGAGAGGCACAAGGAGCAATGGCTTAAGGAGATCCCCCTTGTAATTGGGGGTATTCCTTGACTGCCATCGACCGGGGTTAGGCACCCAGAAAGGTAAGCATCTCAAAACAAACCCCACATGGTAGAAATTGTAAAAACCCAAGACCAGAGAAATAGAACCCCCAAAATAAAACAAACAAAACCAGCAAACAAGCAATTATCATTCATTCACCGCCATCGTGCAGCTTGTCTGTACAGCCCACCTCTTCCCGGGAGGGGGAGAGGAGGGCTGTGCGGTGGTGGTGAACGACAATTGCTTGTTTGCTTGTTTCGTTTGTTTTCTTTTGGGGATTTCTATTTCTCTGTTTGGTGTTGGGTTTTTACAATTTCTACTATTTGGGGTTTATTTTGAGAGGCTTACCTTTCTGGGTGCCTAGCCCTGGTTGATGGCAGTTAAGGGGGGGTTTTCTTAAGCCACTGCTCCTTGTGCCGCTCTGAGGGGGGGAGGCAGGTTCCGGCTCTGGGGTCAGATTCACAAAGCAGTTACACAAGCACTTACGAATCTGTACATCTTTTCTTAATCTTTGGCGGCTTTGTTTACAATTATTAAACAGTTAATGAGCTCTAAAGCACCAGGAGGCTGTTTATAACAATAACAACAGTTGATTGGCAAGTTTTCAGGCTTGTAAACTGTTTAATAAATGTATCTTGAGATGATTTCGTGGCTTTTTAGTGTCCCCGCGGCTCGGTCCTCGACCAGGCCTCCACCCCCAGGAAGCAGCCCGTGACAGCTGGCTAACACCCAGGTACCTATTTTACTGCTAGGTAACAGGGGCATAGGGTGAAAGAAACTCTGCCCATTGTTTCTCGCCGGCGCCTGGCATCGAACCCAGGACCACAGGATCACAAGTCCAGCGTGCTGTCCGCTCGGCCGACCGGCTCCCTGCCAAACTAAACCATGTAACCAAAGCCATCAAAGATTGAGGAAATATATACACGTTCGTAAGTATTTGCTTAACTACTTCGTGAATCTGGCCCCTGGTCCTCGGTAGGCAGGACTCCACTGACTGAAGCCCCAGACTAATATAGCATATATCAGTCCTATAGCTCCAGGGAGCCTCCAGGGCGCCCCACAGAAAATAAGCTTAATAATATTATTATGTAGATTAAAAAGCATTTCACTTCAAAAGTATTTAATTCACAAGACAAAATAAGAGAAGAAAGTATCTTACCTGGAAGCGATACATTTCACCACTGCGTACATTATTATCTACTGTGCCACCAAAGACGTACATGGCATCACCAACTACTGCTGCAGCATGGAAGAGTCGACCCGATGGCACTGAGAGTCTGGTGCTGGTTGTATCACTGACCATGTTTGGCTGTCTAGATCGAAGCTGTTGAAGCATGAATATGTGATAGAAATATGTGCAAAGTTTTCCAATTAGCTTCCTTTTCAAAAGAATTATTATACACAGCATACGTAAAAAATTTATTATATAATTTGTAAATGTAATATGCCTCCTGGCAACACGTTTTTTAAACGCTGACTAAAAAAAAAAAAAAGGTGCAACATGATTCTCAGTAGGTGGCCTTACAACCCAGTATGTATTCAACTATAGCTTCTATCTGACCTCAAGATAAGTAGATGGCTTATCATCCATTACCAGTGTAGATCACACATCTCTAGACCAAACAGATATCCATAAGGTCTTCCAGTAGATGCTGGAAAACATGCTATTCAAAAGTGACAAATTCTAACAACCTTTGGGACCAACTGAATGATTCTGTTCAGAAAAGAACTTATTATATTTACACAGTTATATCTGTTAGTTTCTCTTTATTATTCATTATTTATACAGTACTTGGCAATGATATGAACATAATAAGTATACAGAACACATCACAAGAAACAGATTTAAGTGGTTAGCATACAGCTACATCATGACAGAACATACCAGTGCAGGTCATTGGGAAGAGTAGAGTCAGCAGCGCCACCAAACACATAAAGATGACGATCAAAAGCAATCATGGTATGACCATAGCGACGTGTTGGTGGAGGAGGGGCACCACGAAGAATGTGCTCTGTTGATATTCGAGTCCAGCTACAAATAAGAATGAAAGAATGAAATGCTAAATGTGAGATATATTGTGCTGTATAAAGCATAGTGACCAATCCACTGCATTATCACAGTTCATTTGATCAAACAGATTACTGTTTGGCTGGGCACCTGAGTTACCATACGAGTGCCTTTCATTAATACACGATTTGCACCAGCACTATGTACAAAATATTAACGGGAATTGCAAAATTGATAAAGAAGAATTCTTGAGACATGAAACTTCAAGAACAAGGGGTCATAGATTTAAGATAACTAGGCAAAGCTGCCAAAAAATATTAGAAAATTAACTTTTACAGAGTGGTAGACAGTTGGAACAAGTTAAGTGAGAAGGTGCTGGAGGCTAAAACCATTAGTAATTTTGAAGCATTCATCCACAACTACACTTATTTAATTACTTAGGTAATTATTAGTGTCCCAGTTTTGGTTTGCTAGTGTGCATGGACATTGAAATATCATCTCCCATCAATCACTTAATATTTCACATAAAATATTGAACATCTTTCCACTGTGTCAGTTCAAAATAGTGCTAATATGTCAATGAAATCTTTTACAAGTATTAGCAACAAACATAAGAGAAAACATTCTGGGGTGACTTTTGACAAGAGATAGTAGAGCTAATTAAGAAACTATAGAGTAGCATCTCTGAAGTCTAATGTGCAATGAATCCAGTACTCACCTAGTTACTCACCTAGTTGTGTTTGCGGGGGTTGAGCTCTGGCTCTTTGGTCCCGCCTCTCAACCGTCAATCAACAGGTGTACAGATTCCTGAGCCTATTGGGCTCTATCATATCTACACTTGAAACTGTGTATGGAGTCAGCCTCCACCACATTACTTCCTAATGCATTCCATTTGTCAACAACTCTGACACTGAAAAAGTTCTTTCTAATATCTCTGTGGCTCATTTGGGCACACAGTTTCCACCTGTGTCCCCTTGTGCGTGTGCCCCTTGTGTTAAATAGCCTGTCTTTATCTACCCTATCAATTCCCTTCAGAATCTTAAATGTGGTGATCATGTCCCCCCTAACTCTTCTGTCTTCCAGCGAAGTGAGGTTTAATTCCCGTAGTCTCTCCTCGTAACTCATACCTCTCAGCTCGGGTACTAGTCTGGTGGCAAACCTTTGAACCTTTTCCAGTTTAGTCTTATCCTTGACTCGATATGGACTCCAAGCTGGGGCTGCATACTCCAGGATTGGCCTGACATATGTGGTATACAAAGTTCTGAATGATTCTTTACACAAGTTTCTGAATGCCGTTCGTATGTTGGCTAGCCTGGCATATGCCGCTGATGTTATCCTCTTGATATGTGCTGCAGGAGACAGGTCTGGCGTGATATCAACCCCCAAGTCTTTTTCTTTCTCTGACTCCTGAAGAATTTCCTCTCGCAGATGGTACCTTGTATCTGGCCTCCTACTCCCTACACCTATCTTCATTACATTACATTTGGTTGGGTTAAACTCTAACAACCATTTGTTCGACCATTCCTTCAGCTTGTCTAGGTCTTCTTGAAGCCTCAAACAGTCCTCTTCTGTTTTAATCCTTCTCATAATTTTGGCATCGTCCGCAAACATTGAGAGAAATGAATCGATACCCTCCGGAGATCATTTACATATATCAGAAACAAGATAGGACCGAGTACAGAGCCCTGTGGGACTCCACTGGTGACTTCACGCCAATCGGAGGTCTCACCCCTCACCGTAACTCTCTGCTTCCTATTGCTTAGGTACTCCCTTATCCACTGGAGCACCTTACCAGCTACACCTGCCTGTCTCTCCAGCTTATGTACCAGCCTCTTGTGCGGTACTGTGTCAAAGGCTTTCCGACAATCCAAGAAAATGCAATCTGCCCAGCCCTCTCTTTCTTGCTTAATCTTTGTCACCTGATCGTAGAACTCTATCAATCCTGTAAGGCAAGATTTACCCTCCCTGAACCCATGTTGGCGATTTGTCACGAAGTCCCTTCTCTCCAGATGTGTTACCAGGTTTTTTCTCACGATCTTCTCCATCACCTTGCATGGTATACAAGTCAAGGACACTGGCCTGTAGTTCAGTGCCTCTTGCCTGTCGCCCTTTTTGTATATTGGGACCACATTCGCCGTCTTCCATATTTCTGGTAGATCTCCCGTCTCCAGTGACTTACTATACACTATGGAGAGTGGCAAGCAAAGTGCCTCTGCACACTCTTTCAGTACCCAAGGTGAGATCCCGTCTGGCCCAACAGCCTTTCTAACATCCAGATCCAGCAGGTGTCTCTTGACCTCATCTCTCGTAATTTCGAACTCTTCCAAGGCCGCCTGGTTTACCTCCCTTTCTCCTAGAACAGTGACCTCACCTTGTTCTATTGTGAAGACCTCCTGGAACCTCTTGTTGAGTTCTTCACACACCTCTTTGTCATTCTCTGTATACCTGTCCTCGCCTGTTCTAAGTTTCAATACCTGTTCTTTCACTGTTGTTTTCCTTCTGATGCGACTGTGGAGCAGCTTTGGTTCGGTCTTGGCTTTGTTTGCTATATCATTTTCAAAACTTTTCTCTGCTTCTCTTCTCACCCTGACGTACTCATTCCTGGTTCTCTGGTATCTCTCTCTGCTTTCTGGTGTTCTGTTATTCCGGAAGTTCCTCCACGCCCTTTTGTTCAGTTTCTTCGCTTCCATACATGCCCTATTATACCATGGATTCTTCTGTTGCTTCTCGGATTTTTCCCTTTGGGCCGGGATGAACCTGTTTACTGCCTCCTGACACTTTTGGGTAACATAGTCCATCATACCCTGTACAGACTTATCTCTGAGGTCTGTGTCCCAAGGTATTTCACTTAGGAAACTCCTCATCTGTTCATAATTCCCCTTGCAGTATGCCAGCCTTTTGATTCCTAGTTCCTTTTTGGGAGAGATAATTCCTAGCTCTACCAGGTACTCAACATGCTTGTGTTAACAACATGATAGTACATGTACTTGATAGTACATGTACTTGATAGTACAACAGTGTTAACATGACAATGCTGATATTTTGAAGGCAAAGCCTAGCACTCCACTGTTATGCCTAAAGTGAGTGATGAAATCAATGCAAAAGATGATAGTACTAAGTAATGTTAAAGAAAAGTATGGTGACAATGCAGTGTAAAAGAGGCACAAGCAGAGGCAGGACAAAACACGAGTCAGTGCAGGATGGTTGCTCAAGAAGGCACTAAGTTTCACCCAGGCATGTAATAATATGTTGGGGGAGGAGGAGTCAGTGTAGGGAAGTATTTCTGATATATCTGAGGACCTTCTATAAGATGACATTTCATCATCTGAATGAATTTATGTGAAATGCTAAGGGCCAACAGCCTGGCACCACCAAATATCCTGTGTGAACTGACTCTACTTGTATGAGAAATATTGAATACAACCATTTATGGTTTTACACACATACAAGTTCTTGACTTTTTAACCTAAATAAAAATTTGCATTGAAAAGTTAAATGCATCCGTTTCAAGTAAGCAGCGAGAGTGACTGGGTAAACGTTAGGAATACTCAGGTAAACAATGGGAGTTATACCAATTGTATTAATTGTGGCACAAAAATTGCAAAATTCTTAATTTTCTGACATTCTGTTAAGAAATTTGGCAGTCAAATTTGGGTCGGCCCCCATATAAATCAGATTGTCAAGCATAGACGGTATTTTAATATACAGTACTGTAATGGTAAAGTGGGAAGTTTTGACCTTACACAAACACAACACCTTTATTGCTCATGCTAAGGTTGATGAATAGGTCACTGTATATCTGACTATAAAAGAAAGTAATGAAAGTTCCTAATAGCATTCAATACACAGGACACACATTATATTAAAATTATTTTGAAGCGAACAACGAATTTTGTCTCTGAATCTGACATCACATTTAGAATATCAAATTTCAAAACGTGTTTGAGGTTCTTTTTAATTTAATTGAAAATATAATAAGGAAAACAGATTTCAGAGATGAGAGACTTATTGGGCACAGTACTTAAAAAAACTCAACCTGTATCCAGTAAAAACAAGTCTGCAATGGTCATGCTAATTAAGAGTACAATATTGCACAGAAATATGAAATAACACAATGTAGCCTGTGAATGGATCATAAACTTACCATCGGTCTTTGAAAGTAAAGTAGAAAAGGGAATTTGTGATCTTGGCTCCACTCTGACCACTGAAGACATACATAGAGTCTCTTGCTACAGCTACAGGGAAGTTGCAACACGTCGGGGGACAATCTCCCGTTTGGCTGATTTCTTCCCACAACCGGTTATCACCCTTTATGCCATACAGGTATTCAATATCATTTATGATACAGTACAGTACTTATAAAAGCATAAAGATAATAGTTTTTATTTAAAAAAAAAAAGAGAATTCAGGTACCTTCAGAATTAATTAATAATGAAATCCAGTAAAATACTTGCTGGGAGTATGTTTAATTAACGTATACAATTCTAAATTTTGTTTTAATTTATCAATACACTTTGTAACAAATTACAATTTCCTTATTCTGTATTTAGTGATTATTAGCAGGTCTCCAAAATAAGGAATTGAGTTAGTATGAAAATAACTTTTCTGAGCAGGTATCTTTTCATATGTTCTTGCATGGGTGTATATAGGGATAGGAAGGCACTGGAGTAAAGCTTAATCCGGTCAAGGTGTCTCAGTGGTACTTCCACAAAGACTTCAAGCCTTACTGAATCCTCTCTAATTAAAAGACCTTACTGCTGCAGCCAAAAACTTAGAAGTACAACATAGTGGCCTACCCAATGCCACACTACTGAGGCAGGCATGAAAAGGTGACCAAACTACACATCAGAAGATGGAGCAATGACAATGTTTCGGTCCGTCATAAACCTTCTTGACGGGGTTTTGGGAGTTCTACTCCCCAAGCCTGGCCTGAAGCTAGGCTTGACTTGTGAGAGCTTGGTCCAACAGGCTGTTGCTTCGAGCAGCCCGCAGGTCCACATATCTACCATAACCTGGTTGGTCCAGCACTTCTTGAAGAAAACTATCTAGTTTTCTCTTGAAGATGTCCATGGTTGTTCCAGCAATATTTCTGATACTTGCTGGGAGTATGCTTTAGTTAACGTTGGGACCATTATCAAGTCATGTGTGATAAGACTTGATAATGGTCCAGGACAGACCAAAACATTGTCATTGCTCCATCTTTTGATGTGTGGTTTGGTCATCATATCTTCAGCCATGTTATTGTGACTCATCGTCTGCACAGGCATGAAAACTTTGGGAGGTAGTGCTCGGCAAAGACACAACTGATCTGCCAAAAACCCATTTCAGAATATACCATACCTGAAAAGGCAACCCTATAAGTAGTGAATCTGTGCAGGTCACGTGCCAAAAGGTACACATTGTGCTGACTAAGCCTGACAAGCTTATGGAGCAGCTTTAAGCATGGATTAAGAAGTGCAAAACCATATCCACCAACCAGAAAGGCTTATAGAGAGCATGAGATAAGTGGACACAAAAGAAACCTTACTGAGCTGAGCAGTCATATCTAAAAATAAGCTGGAAATGTTTGATTAAGTCTGACCTATATTAGGCAAGGATATTGTTCATAAGCCTCTTTTCCTAGAAAAGACAAACGAAGACTAGCATTAGCACAGCAACAATTAGGTAAAAGAACTGGAAAAGTAAGGAAATGCTAGGGAAAAGTGAAGAGACCCTGTATTTGTATCAAGGAGAGAGCTGAATAGCTTGAATCAAAACTGTAGCCAACAAGTCTCCATAGCAGTAGTAGTAGATAAATTACAGCTACATTACTGCCCGAAACGCTTTGCATAATAGTGGCTTTAGGCATTGTATGTACTAGCTCTATCTATAAATCCATAAATGTTTTGTATCTCACCTTGTATGTATGTACTTTACCTGAATAAATATTTGATTTTGATTTGATTTTGCTTTAAAAACTCCATATTTGACCTATGGAGAGCCTGCAATGCATCACAAAGTGATTAGGGCCAAACCCTTGCATGAGAACAAGAGCAAGAAATTAAGTGGGATAGC
>WNGS01167244.1:0-21274 GCA_020271785.1 Procambarus virginalis | reverse complement strand
ATGTGAGATTCATCATGATCAAGTATGATGTTTATGTGTCCTAGACAACGTATGATGTTATGGGTCCTAGAACCGTGTATGATGTTATGTGTCCTAGACAACGTGTATGATGTTATGGGTCCTAGACAACGTGTATGATGTTATGGGTCCTAGACAACGTGTATGATGTTATGGGTCCTAGACAACGTGTATGATGTTATGGGTCCTAGACAACGTGTATGATGTTATGGGTCCTAGACAACGTGTATGATGTTATGGGTCCTAGACAACGTGTATGATGTTATGGGTCCTTGACAACGTGTATGATGTTATGGGTCCTAGACAACGTGTATGATGTTATGGGTCCTAGCCCTTGTATGGCGCCTGGCTATTTAGCATGTGTCACTCACAGGCGCATACAAGAAAAAAAATCTAAACCTGTTAACTTGTTTCACTGATCATGGGAAAAATAATAAAAAAAATCGTAAGTGGCATATATTGCCCGCTATAATATATAATAAGTGTCACTACGGGCTCACCATAGCCGTTGCTACATGGAACTTTGTTCCAGATAGCGAATCTTTAACAACAACAACCGCTATATGGCTGGGAAGTCTGGCAAAAACAGGCGCTGACTCAGGGTGCGTCCCAGGTGGTCTGTTGCTCGCCAGCTGTCAGGCCGGAGTTGCCACAAGAGATAATTACCTAATTATTTCAATGTCTCTGATTGATTTTTCGTAGATTTTTTGTGTAATATTATTCAATAGTGTGTAGGTAGTGTGATATATATATATATATATATATATATATATATATATATATATATATATATATATCTATATATATATATCTATATATTATCTATGTTGTACCTAGTAGCCAGAACGTCGTACTCGGCCTACTATGCAAGGCCCGATTTGCCTAATAAGCCAAGTTTTTCAGAATTAATATATTTTCTCTCAATTTTTCTGATGAAATGATAGCTACCCATTTCATTATGTATGAGGTCAATTTTTTTTATCGAGTTAAAATTATGTAGATATATGACCGAACCAAACCAATCCTACCTAACCTAACCTAACCATCTTTATAGGTTAGGTTAGGTGGAGGTAGCCGAAAAAGTTAGGTTATGTTAGGTTAGGTAGGTTAGGTAGTCGAAAAACCAATAATTCATGAAAACTTGGCTTACTAGGCAAATCGGGCTTTGCATAGTAGGACGAGAAGTGCGTTCTGGCTACTAGGTACGACATATATATATATATATATATATATATATATATATATATATATATATATATATATATATATATATATATATATATATAAAATGAGTGAATCATCGCTGTACTCAAAAATATGGTGTGCATAATGTTGATTCAATTATGTTTATCAAACAGTGAACAAATACTTTGTCGGTTGTTACACTATATACACAGGTTATATATAAGTATCTGCATGTTTTGTTCACCATAACGAACCACTAAGTTGCTATTGTTACGATAATCTCCTTCAAGAGAGATTTTGCCTGCTCTTTCCTACCATTAAGTTAGCTTTAGCTTTGATGTCCAAAGAGCTTGGAAAGGATGTGGGAGGAAGAAGGATGGGGAGGTGAAATTCAGGAAGAGGATGCGGGTGTAGAGAGAGAGGAGGTTTGAAAGTTTGGTGGCCTGTCCATCATGGGTTGACATATGTGTGTGTGTCATTTGTTTGCGAATGTGTTATGTTGGGTTGTTAGTACATTGGTTGGGGGGGCTAGTGTTTGTGACTTTGCTGGTGTCTTGAAGCACTAGAGCCGCTGGAGTTGGCTGAGGGAGGTTAATCTTAACAACATCAGGTTAGTTACACTTCTGATAGCACAACAAAGGGTTTTTGGTTTTATATTTTTTGTAGTAGTTTTATTTTATTATATATATATATATATATATATATATATATATATATATATATATATATATATATATATATATATATATATATATATATATATACATATATATATATATTCTTCTTCATTTGATGTAGATGGGGTCCGGGATAGGCCACTCATCTGGGTCGTCTGGCAGGCCGCTTAGTATTTGAGGTCTTGGGAAGGCCTCATCGTGGATGTGTCTGATCACTTTTTGTTGGAGAGTGATTCTTCTGGGTCTGTGTGGTGGTTCGCGGATCTCGTAGTCGCTGGTGGTGTTTTCTGCTATGTAGGGATCTTCGGGGTCTGGGATATACATGTTCTTCATGCGGTACAGCTGCCTTCTGGCCAGGTAGCTGAGCCTGATGTTCATTGGCTTCATGTTGAGCGTCTCATGGATTTGGTCAGTTCTTACCCTGTCCATCAGTGTCAGGCCCTCCGCAAAGCTAAGTACTTTATTTTGTACCCGTTGGATCTTCAACATGTTGGATTTGTTGGTGAGGTTCAGGGGGACGTAAGGGTATTCCAGGCTAGGCCTTATAATCATTCTGTACAGGTGGAGCTTGATGTGGGATGGGGCTTGCCCGAAGCGGAAGAGCCTCGCCAGTGAACCCCGGGCCAAGTTACTTCAGTACATCTACAACATCTAGATACTACAAGCAAGTGTACGTTTTGCCAGGCGCAAACGTATCACACACTCGCTATCCACCCCCTCCCTCCCTCGTCGCCGATCACCAAACTACCAGTTCCAGCCTGCCCGCTTCTGATTGGTGAATCGCCGACTGCACCTCTGCACCTCAGTGCCATCTACCTAGCCGATGTCTGGGCTTGAACCAGTCATTGAAGTTAGAATATCCTGTGCTCTCAAGCTGAAAACAACCAACTGATATACGATCTGTTTATTAGTGGATGTTCTCAGCGCTTCATTCTCAGCACCTGTTTATTCATTTTTTTGTCTTTATTTTATTTATAGAGTAACGCCACCCTTGTTCTTAATTTTGTTATTTTTTTTACTTGATTGTTTGCACTGTACATTGCCAAGGGATTCTCTTTGTTCATAATTTTTCAAGTTTATTAAAGTTTCATTGTTCGTACTATGTGTTTTGCGTGTCTTTCCTTACTTTACCACAGACGACAACAGCCAAGCAGTCGACTTTTTTTTATAAATGTGATTGGCATTGACAACAACCATTAGGAGGACTGCCGAACACCTACACTTCTTTTTTTTCCATCACACTATTATGAGTCAAAAAGTAACAAGGAGTGACCACCACACACCAGCCAGCCACTCACTCCCTCCCTCAACACCTCACTCGCCCACATTCTCCTCCCACCATACTGTTTTTGCTTTTATTCACTATATACAGACGTTATATATATCTACATTCGTGTTCACCATAACAAACCACTAAGTTGGTATGCAGAGTGGCAGTGGCAATGGCAGGCAGTGGCAGCCCACCACTGGCTGCCACTCTCTCCCTCCCTCACCTCACCTGACTTGCCACCCCAAGTCCAAGTCCCACCATACTGTTTTTGCTTTTATATACAGACGTTATATATAAGTATTTACATGTTTTGTTCACCATAACTGTACATCTAAGCTTGTATGGTGAGTAAAGGCACAAAGACGTAGCTACTCACTACTCACACGGTGGCGGCTGCCCTCAAGGCCAGGCGCACTAATATTTCTCCTCCAACAATACTGTTTGTGGTGTTATTATGCTATATACACACATTATATATATGTATCTACCTGTTTTATTCACCATACTTGTACAAGTAAACTGGTATGGTGCCCAAAGACCATAGTGGTCACCAGTAAACAACATGATGAGTCGTGCAGACGACGCCAACGTACTCACGAAAATGGCGGCTCCCAACCTACTCCTATTGCTGTTTATACCCTCTATGCGCACACAGAGTACTTTGCTTTAGGAGGTCAGACCCCACCCTGATCCGGTGCATTATACCGGTAAGAGACGGGAGACCTCTTAAAGAAAGTGCAACCCTCTAGTTCAGGCTCTCCTGCACCCAGCACTGCCGGGTGGATAAATATACGGCAGCAACGATTAGAGCCTCCTGAACATGCTGTTCAGAGTGAAGGTGCGGTTCCGAGGAACCGACACCACATACAGCAAGATCGAGATAATGAATCTACTATCATCAACCTCTGGGGTAGCACCCATCGACGTCGTTATGGACGTGAATGGGCCCCAAATTCTTTTCAGTAGTGCAGCAGCACTAGAAAGCCTATTCACCACGACAACGACCACTGCACTCGAAGCACAGGGCCTAACACTCCTGCCTCCCTACCAGTTCCTGGCAGTAAGGACTATATTCATTCACAGAGTGAGTGACATCATCGCTGAACGACCAGCTTCTGAGATTGTGAAGAGCATAAACACCCAAAACAGATCCCTCACGGCCATATCGGCCCACCTCATTCAGCAGGATGTAAACAGAAAGCCAACCCTCAAGGTCACCCTCAAGACTCCGGCAGAGGCTACTCTCGCGGCCGACAACGGCCTCAGATGCTGTGGAGTGGCCTGCACACCCCACCAGATCTCCAGGCAGCGATATTTCCACCTGCGTCAGTGCTTTCGGTGTTATCAATACACCCACTATTCACAAAAGTGCCCAAATCCGAAGCAGAAATGCAGCATCTGTGCTGGGGAACATCATCACAAGACCTGCACAGCTGCCACCAAACGTTGTCTACTCTGCGACGGTGACCACACAGCCGTCTCTCAAGACTGCCCCAAGCGACAAGAGGAAATCAAGCAAATGACAGAAGCCAGACCAAGAAACTCTACTCCAAAAACGAAGGAATTTAATATTCAAGAACAAGCCTTCCCAACTCTCCCGACAAGTGGCGCCGCGAGCGGCGTGCAACCAAACTACTGGACCAGCAACTCCCGCGCCAGCCAATCACAGCATCAGACGACGCCTCTGCACCAATCCTCACTCACACCGCCTCCAGCCACCTCTGACAGCACTGTAGCAGCTTTGATACACTTCGCTACTGAACTCTCAGGAGGTGATCTCAGACAACGGTACAGAATACTAAATGAACTATACAAGGCAAACAATCTTCCCACGTTCGTAATTCCAGAGGCCATGTTTACTGCTGGCTCCTCTCCACCAGAGCCCGACCCCGTTCCAGAGACGCCTGTCAACCTGGACCCTACAACTCCAGATACACCAGCAACTCCAGATACACCAGCAACTCCAGATACACCAGCAACTATATCTGATATCGTGGCTTCTGATACCACGTCTTCTGATGACGACTCGAACGCCTATGTTGAAATTGAAGCACAAACATCACCCCCAGCACCAGAGACCACTGCAGCACACTCACCACCTTCAACCCAGGAGACAGATAATGATTATGTAAAAACTCCAGAAATGGAAGCATTGCGTCAACAGCGTGAAAGGAATGCAGTCGGATCGCCCGAGTTCAAACGGTTCTCCAGCCAGATGTACAACATGATGGCAGACATCATGAAGCAGGTCAAGCCAGAAAACACATACAGTTTGCCTAACAACGTAATCCTCGAGGAATGCGATGAGTCTACACTGTCACCTGACCTCTTCAACAGTGACTACCCCGAGTACAAACATCAGATGATTACAAGAAGCATGAAGAAATAGCTAAGAAAGAAACCAACCAACTGAGGGCAGCCGCTCTCTTCCCCCTCTTTAGGGGGATGGGGACCTAATTTTGCTTGTTTTGAGGTGGTGGTACCCGACGTAGACACACTCCACACACCAAGAAGAAAGAAAACCTCCACTGCCGCCTTCCAGACCCGTCTCCCAGCCTAGCCAGATATGGATTGATACAGCATCTACACTCGGACAAGCAGCTGGGTCTAGCCCTGGCACTTTTTCTTCAACTTCAGCATTTCCTCTCACCGACTTCTCTTCAGCTGTCCCCACTTCAAGGCTCGCGCCAATGGGCATCTTCTCCTGTATATCATTCATTCATGCATTCCCTCTATGCACACTTTATATATAAGTATCTACATTTGTGTTCACCATAGCGAACCACTAAGCTGGTATGGTGAGTGCAGTCAATAAAAGGTGGCCACACACAGTCAGAAGACAACACCACTACCTTCCCTTCCACAGCATTACTCCTCCATCCATGGAGTACAGCGCTAAATATCACCACAATCCTGCTATTATCAGAACCCTGGTCAGTTTTGTCACAGTCAGGGGTCTTCTGTAATAATATCATCGCTACATAATAGCATGAACATGTATATTATGGCATTTTTAGGCGATGTTGTGGTCACAAGCTAAACAGCAGTGCTGTGAGCTCATGCTGCGTGCGTCAGGCTTGGTAGCTCACTCAATACTGAGGCCCCTAACACCCGGGAATTTGGCCCACGATTTTTTTTTAAATGGCGTCTGTTTACAAGAGCCCTGATAAAGGTGTGGTGAACCCCGTGTATCCACGGGCCGTTTAAATCTTGCGTAGTACTCCAAAGCATCATATGATGTGATGCGCAATTTACTGCAAGTCGGTCAAAGCATCATATGATGCGATGTGCAATTTAAGGGATAGATAATGTGCATGATGTTATAGGTCCTAGACAACGTGCATGATGTTATGGGTCCTAGACAACGTGCATGATGTTATGGGTCCTAGACAATGTGCATGATGTTATGGGTCCTAGACAACGTGCATGATGTTATGGGTCCCAGGCAACGTGTATGATGTTATGGGTCCTAGACAACGTGCATGATGTTATGGGTCCTAGACAACGTGCATGATGTTATGGGTCCTTGACAACGTGTATGATGTTATGGGTCCCAGACAACGTGTATGATGTTATGGGTCCTAGACAACGTGTATGATGTTATGGGTCCCAGACAACGTGTATGATGTTATGGGTCCTAGACAACGTATATGATGTTATGGGTCCCAGACAACGTGTATGATGTTATGGGTCCTAGACAACGTGCATGATGTTATGGGTCCTAGACAACGTGCATGATGTTATGGGTCCTTGACACGTGTATGATGTTATGGGTCCTAGACAACGTGTATGATGTTATGGGTCCTAGACAACGTGTATGATGTTATGGGTCCTAGACAACGTGCAAGTTACCAACAATAATAGTCTAATGAACAAAAAAGTAAACTACAATTACCTTGTCGTAGATCTTACACCACTCATCATATTTAGCGATGAGTTGATGGGGATCCTGGCCCGGTTGACGGAACTCTGCCAGAACCTTACCAGTAATCTCCTCCATCTCGCTCGTGCTGCTCATCTGATGAATCAAACAAACCCAACGTCATCATTTTACAAATAAGACGTCACATCAGATCAAAAAACCACCAAAAATTAAATTGCACAAAATATCTCATACAGGATGGTTATATACATTTCCTCCAGGATGGTTATATACATCTCCTCCAGGATGGTTATATACATCTCCAGGATGGTTATATACATCTCCAGGATGGTTATATACATCCCCTCCAGGATGGTTACATACATCTCCTCCAGGATGGTTATATACATCTCCTCCAGGATGGTTATATACATCTCCTCCAGGATGGTTATATACATCTCCTCCAGGATGGTTATATACATCTCCTCCAGGATGGTTATATACATCTCCTCCAGGATGGTTATATACATCTCCTCCTGGATGGTTATATACATCTCCTCCTGGATGGTTATATACATCTCCTCCAGGATGGTTATATACATCTCCAGGATGATTATATATTTTAAGTGACGTAAAAGAGACTCGAGAATAGTTGCGTTATCCCTGCTTAATGGCACCAGAAAACGGCAGAAAAGGATAATTTAAAGAGTAACCAATCTCTCTCATTAATATTTTACATACACACCATACAATTAATTCAAACTCATACAGATACTAAATATACAATACGTGTCCGGTCCATTTATTAGGGGGCCAAAGTCAGGTAACAAAAATAATCACCATGTGAATGGCTAAACTAACACTCCACAGTATAATAACACAAATGAAACCTTAATTACTATCCTAGTTTCAAATGAACAACATGACTTAAATTCATGAGTGAGCTGCTGTTCTCAGAGACAAATCAAACTGTGTCATCTGCACTTCGCATTCACAGAACAACTGCCAGGAAGCCCATGACTTAGTAGTGTAAAAGGGGACATAGCGAGAATTCATTTTCGGAAACGATTGGGCAGTGTTGTCACAACTCGTTTTATGGGCTTTATTGGGTGGCATTAGATAGGTTTCATAAAAGTTGTTCTAGTGCAATGAAAATTTATTGACATGTTACATATAAAGAGGGCTGCAACTGGTCCACGTTTCAGCATCGCAGCCTAAATAGAGAGGGAGAAAAAAACATTTTTTTTAACCATTTTTAACATGTTTTAAAGTTGATATAACAAATACAAATATCAACCGAAATCATTTCTATGATACTCAGCTATCACATTACTATATAATAAAGGTTGGCTTGTAACATTACTATCCCAAATGTATTTAGTGCAATAATACAAATTTTCAAAGTTCACCCAAAAAATTATGCAACAAAATGATGTTTATAAATATTTATAAAATCAATAAATGATCTTAGGAAAAAAATAATACTTGAGTTTTTAGAGGCATAGACTCTACATATAATGTGCAAGTTACAAGTAAATTGAATAATAAATAAAAAAGTTACAACACCATATAGTTGCAAATTACTTACCTGTAGAAAATCAAGGTCAAAGTTCAGTCACCTGTGGCTGAGGTTGATGAATGACCAATTTCAATCAAAATTACCACCCTTGTAGACTGGCATTCCTTCAGTAAGGTGTGGAAGTTCCATGAAGATTGCCTGATAAAAAAAAATTATTAACAAAAATTTATTTATTAAAAAAAAGGCCAGCAGCTTTATATTTACAATTATTTATGATGTAATATCAAAATATAAAAAATAAAACATACTAACCTAATATAATTGGTCTGAAATATGGGTCCTCAAGGTGGCACTTCATTGGTACTAGTAGGCACCAGCCCCATATCCAGGGTCAGCTTCTTCAGGGGCCTTTCTTGGCTTGGTGGTGTGTCTGGTTTGTTTCTGCATGTTCTTTTCCTTCATACTAAAGTACCAGTCCCGCATGTCACTCTGTGGTAGACCAAGTGAGGCAAGGTAGTGTGTGTTGTGGGGCGGGAGGCTGCGACACACTCCTCGCAGCAAGCCCTCCTCTATCTTCACTCAATTGAGAGAACCCTGTGTTTTGCCTCAGTGCGGCTTTATGCTCCTTCTTTACTTGGCTAGCGCGTAGAGCTCTTGCCTTTAGAGCTTTCTTCTTGTCCGATACTCTAACCATTGTGCAGTAGATACAACAAAATACGATCTACAGGACGATCTGTGAGAGCGCGTCAGGGATACGAACGCCTGCACAGACACAGAGGGAGTGACTGAGTCAGCTTATCCTCCCTCCCTCCCTCCCTCCCTCTCACACAAGACTGTTGCCAATGAGTGAATTTATAATTTGTATATGCATAACAAGATATTTTCCACTCTATTACGAAACACTAGACGCTTACAACGTATGACGCATCACCCTACAGCGCACCCGAGCTTCGAGGACCAGATTTGGGACAATTGCGGCTGGAAAATTTACTCTAATTACGTTATTTATTATCATAACATTAAACGGTTTGCACCACGGTGTTGCCAGAACGTTGTAGTATTTTTAGAAATTTTTCAGAAAAATTTGTGTTTGGGCGATTTTTTCATCTAATGTCCCCTTATGTGACAAGTTAGAACATGTTTTGGATAGAGAAATATGTATTTCAATGGGTATATATATTGAATATGTGTTTGGTATATAATACATTAGTATTTGAAGTAAAACTAAATAATTAAGTATAGGATGGGAGAAGCCTAAGTGAATAGTATAGTGTGCCCTTTGCACAGGGCCCAATTGTCTGAAATGGTGTGCTATTGCGTGAGGGGATGGCCATAGCCATTGACCAATCAGGTGGTCCTGTTGCGAATTCCGTAGGGGTTACATCGCGGTCCCGGGATATCACGTGACTACTACGTCATGGAAGGTGGGCTAATAGCCCTGTTGACCCAGAGGAGTTAAGCATGCATAGGGGGTCAAGGGTATTATTGGGAATTAATTTAGTATTTTGGGATAAGTATTTTCATGTATGTCCATAATATTGTGTTGTTCTTTGACATGAAGGGCAAACCATACAACAGGGCCTGCATATGAGGGAGGTCTTATTAGAGGTTTAAAACCTGTCCAAATAGCTTCAGAGATTGCATGTCTTTTGATGGGGGATGAATGTTCAATAAATAATTCTCGTGTATATATTGTGAATGAGGATCCTCAGTTTACGTTCTAGTGCTAAAATGTGGTCCTTAGTGTATTTGCCAGAGAAAAGAGCTTGCAGTGCTCCTTACATTTAAAAAATGAGTGCAAAAACGCATGTTCATATGTGTGGAGAGTTAGGTTGAAACTCTTTACACTAGTCACCCCTTAGCTTTCCTGCCATTTTCTGTAGCCAAAGTAAAGATTCCATTTTTTGCGGAATTCAGTGAAAATACCGGTGAAAAATTCCTGCATTTCTATGGTTCCAAGCGCTTTTTATAGATATATTTGTGGTGGCCTGAATTTGTTTTTAATGTGTGTAGCGAATAAACCTTATACTTGCTCCAGTCTCTCATTACCTTAATGACAAACAAATTAGCACTAATTATGACTACTCAAATCCTTTCCCTAATTACAGGTAATTACAGACACTTCAGGCTGAAGGTGCAAGGGACATAATGAGTCAGCAAGCCATTGAGTTGCTTCGCCAGTCTGTACGTGGGTGTGGGTATCTGGCTGATGATTGGCCAAAGTGGGTTTCCAGGGTTGTGTGTCTTGACATTTCCATATGCGTATCCAGGTTTGTATTCCCCAATGATCTTTGGCAGGCGGAGTATGGATTTTCTTGGCGTTCACAGTTTCGATCAATTTGTTGACCTTTGCTTTCAATCCAGAAAGCATTGAATTGAAATTGAAATTCAACCGAATTCAAAGCAAAGGTCAACAAATTGATCGAAACTGTGAACAGAAAGAAACGCTTATGTCGACCGTGCTCTCAGATACAGCTCAGGATGGAAGGAAGACGATGAAGAACTCTGTAGGGTAAGTCAGGTCCTAGTCAACAACGGCTTCTCCAATGGTTTCGTTGAAGACATCATAAGAAGGAAGGTGAAACGCCATGCAACCTCTGAGGAGACAACTAACACAACACCTGTACCCCCTATTAGACTATTTTACAGGAACTTCTATTCCACAGCTCATAAAATGGAGGAAAGGGTCCTGAAAGATATTGTTAATAGAAACGTTATCCCTACAGACAAAAATCAGAAGATACAATTGACGATTTACTAAAAAAACAAAAAAACGGCCAACCTACTCATGAGAAACTCTCCAGACACAAAGCAGAACGCTTTAAAAGAGACCAATGTCGTCTACGCCATCAAATACCCACTTGGGGACTGTAAGCCTCAAAGAACTCAGTATATAGGCAAGACAACAACATCTCTTTCCAGGTGATTAACAATGCATAAGCAACAGGGCTCCATTAAGGAACATATAATCTCTTCACACAACCAGACCATCACCAGAGAAGTCTTAACAAAAAACACGGAAGTCATCGATAGATACAGCGATAGCAGGCGGCTTGATATCTGCGAGGCACTACACAACAAGAAGTCAACACCAGCAATCAACAGCCAATTAATGCACAACTATATTCTACCCACTTCAAGACTCCGCACCATTATAGAAGCATCAAGAAATATGGGCCAATAGGCCCTTTGCAGTTACTTCCATTCCCTTTAATTTACCCAATTTATACATATTGTTTCGTGTTCTATCTTGTGTTGAAAGTTTGTTTTCACCTCATCCAAAACTGTTGTAGCATATGTAGCACCTCACCCAAATGCAGGTATATAAAATGAAAAGCTATTTGAATTATAGCATAGTAGAACTCTGTTCAGTGTTTGCAGGTTATAGTTGTGTGTGTGTAAACTAAAGTCTTTGAAAATGTAATAAGTTATTACGAAATGCGTTCAAGTGTCGCATCAGACTAGAAATAAAAATGAATTTTGGAGAATTGATTTTTCAATTACCATCGACAGTGAAAAGAAACGTAAGAAATATTGAGAAAATTCGTGTTAGAATTATTAATCTTACTTTTTCGGTCATATTTAATAATATATGTCTACAGGAAAGACTGCTACCAAAATATACTAATATATATATATATATATTATATATATATATATATATATATATATATATATATATATATATATATATATATAATATATATATATATATATATTGTGACGATAATCTCTTATCAGAGATTTAGCCTGCTATATCTTCCCATTCTCAACAATATGCATGATACGTTTTATAGTGGCTTAACGTATATATCAAGACAGCCACACGCACCTGCAACTCCCTCCTTCCCCCACTTCTGCACACCTGGTCGCGCCGACGGCTACAGTCCCAGACAAACTGCTTGTTACTGGACGCCCTGCTTTCTCATTGGCCTTCAAACAACACACCACCCCAGCTCCACGCCAATCACATTCCTCGCTAGCCATTGTCAGGACCGGCCAGCCATTCTCTCACCAGAATATCTAGTGCTCTCATGCTATGAACACCTAAGTTGACTCACCTCGTGTGATCAAATAGAGGTTTATAGCTGGCGCATATATTCCCAGCACTAATATTATTTTGTTTGTTATTTTATGTCACTTCTCCTCCCTTTAACGTAATCCAGTTTTATGTTCAGTTATTTTTTCCACTTGTTGTTCTGCACCACTAAGCCAAGATTTTTGCCTTTATTTCAATTTGTTTCTTAAGTGATTATTAAAGAGCATTGTTTATTATTGTGTTTTATGTCTCTTCCCTTACCTTACCACAGATTATCAAACACGCAGTCATTCTTTTTTTTTCCATTTTTTTTACTTTTTGTTTTTATATGTGGCCTGGCTTTGACATCTGCCAGTGGAAGACTGCCGACCACCATTCTCCACTACTTTACCGTCACATATAATTGGGGCCTGTCCTAGGAGCTGCACTCAGGTATTGGTAATTGTGGTAAGCGTACTTGGCTTTCATTCCCTTGCTTTCAATATTTACATTAATCATTTTATTTATTCTTATGGTGCTGTGTTTATTGTGCATTACGGGAGTAGCATATGGTGAGTGTGAGACAACTTTGGATTACGTGGTGACTGTAGGCCTCAGTCATACTCTTAATTGGTCGTCTCCCTTCCGTGTTATTACCCGTGTTTAACATCTTTGTCCCCAGATATTTCTCACATTTTTGACAGATTATCACATAGGTACCCTGGTACTGTGGTCTGTCTACGGGTCAATAGCACCTAATTTCTGCAATCCGACTCTAGGAGGAAAAGAGGGCAAAGATCCTCTAGCACGAACTATTATTGGCGAGTTGGGACCTCGCCGATAGTTTCGTCACCAGTTGACACTCGCACCCCTACTCGTCGGTCAGCAGATTGATGGTATTTACCCAAGTAGGGAATTAGCGTTCTTTCTTTTGAGCACAAAGTTCGCTAATTCTGTAAATACCATATTCAATTTCAGTGGGTACCTTTGCTTATGTTCTATAGGACTTGGCAAGGTATGACTACATTTTTGGACTACCTCATTTATTTTGAAGCCATTAGTGTTTCACATGTGTCTTTAAACTCAGTTCACTAATTAGTAGGATTCTTGCCTTTATCCTCCCACAGTGAGNTATATATATATATATATATATATATATATATATATATATATATATATATATATATATATATATATATATATATATATATATATATATAATATATATATATATATATATATATATATATATATATATATATTTATATATATAATGGTCCCCAGGTCTATATGCAACTGAAAACTCACACCCCAGAAGTGACTCAAACCCATACCATATATTGTTCGCATTTGTGTTCCTCACATGTTGCCCAAAGAATGAGGTGATTTAATAAAATGCCATGCCCAAGATTACCATCCGAGTGCCAGCAGGGAGTGGTTCAAATAGCTTCGGCTATCACTTCCTTATGTTCGGTCGTGATGGTCAAGCGGGTTAAGGCGTCCTGTAGATACCAGTTGCGTTGCTCCTGGCAGTATGGGTTCGAGTCACTTCTGGGGTGTGAGTTTTCAGTGCATATAGTCCTGGGGACTATTCAGGCTAGTTCGCTATATATATATATATATATATATATATATATATATATATATATATATATATATATATATATATATATGTATGTTAGTATATTTTGGTAGCAGTCTTTCCTGTAGACATATATTATTAAATATGACCGAAAAAGTAAGATTAATAATTCTAACACGATTTTTCTCAATTTTTCTTATGTTTCTTTTCACTGTTGATGGTAATTGAAAAATTAATTCTCCAAAATTCATTTTTATTTCCAGTCTGATGCGACACTTGAATGCGTTTCGTAATAACTTATTACATTTTCAAAGACTTAGTTTACACACACAACTATAACCTGCAAACACTAAACAGAGTTCTTACGTTTGCTATGATTTAAACAGCTTTCATTTATTTTATACCTGCATTTTGGATGAGGTGATATGTTACAATAGTTTTGGATGAGGTGAACAAAACTTTCAACACAGGATAGAACACGAAACAATGGGTGTTGAAGGTAAGAATGAAAGTAACTGCAGAGGGCCTATTGGCTCATATTCTTGATGCATCTATATTAGAGCGGAGTCTTGAAGTGGGTAGAATATAGTTATGCATTAATTGGCTGTTGATTGCTGGTGTTGACTTCTTGATGTGTAGTGCCTCGCAGATGTCAAGCCGCCTGCTATCGCTGTATCTATCGATGATTTCTGTGTTGTTTTCTAAGATTTCTCTGGTGATGGTCTGGTTGTGGGAAAAGATTATATGTTCCTTAATGGGGCCCTGTTGCTTATGCATCGTTAATCGCCTGGAAAGAGATGTTGTTGTCTTGTCTATATACTGAGTTCTTTGAGGCTTACAGTCTCCAAGTGGGCATTTGAAGGCATAGACGACATTGGTCTCTTTAAAGCGTTCTGCTTTGTGTCTGGAGAGTTTCTCATGAGTAGGTTAGCCGTTTTTTTTATTTTATAGTAAATCGTCAATTGTATCTTCTGATTTTTGTCTGTAGGGATAACGTTTCTATTAACAATATCTTTCAGGACCCTTTCCTCCGTTTTATGAGCTGTAATTTATTAACTGAAAGATTGATGCATTACGTTACCACTGAAGCAAGTGCAAAACAACGTAACTGCGAGCTTGGAACCTGACGTTTGACATTACCAAATGGGAGATGAAACCCTCCTTAAGTCTCACACTGATAATATCTTGAGGTTGATATCTACTGAACCTGTCCTTAAGGCTCATCACACGCAGATTTCATAAACTGAATGTGATATATAAGCCGACTATAGATCTTCCATTATATATATATTTGTAAAAGAGGGTGAGGATATATTCTGTATAAAACAGAACCAGCGTGGAATAAAAGTTCTCAAACACAGTATAAAGCTGCTGAAAGACCAGGGGGTTGGCAACCACACTAATGAAGCGAGTTACAAGGAAAGACAAGATCAACATCACATACAAGAAAGAAAGATGAAACAAGGGATAGATGAACATCACATATAGTAGCAGCTGTTGTCAGTCAGACAGTAGCTGTCATCAGCGGGATAAGTGCAGTAGTGTGTAAAGATCACGCGCCATTTGGTCAGGAGTTATCGTCAGTCTGATAGAATTTATCATCAGTGGATCAGGAGCTGTCATTAGTAGGTCAGAAGCTATCGTTAGTGAGACAAAACTGTCGTCAGTGAGTCCAGAGAGTGACGAGTGCAGGTACTGCGATAATACCGAGCAGGTGGTATACCCAGCAGGTGGTATACCCAGCATTTGGTATACCCAGCAGGTGGTATACCCAGCAGGTGGTATACCCAGAAGGTGGTATACCCAGCAGTTGGTATACCCAGCAGGTGGTATACCCAGCAGGTGGTATACCCAGAAGGTGGTATACCCAGCAGTTGGTATACCCGGCAGTTGGTATACCCAGCAGTTGGTATACCCAGCAGGTGGTATACCCAGCAGGTGGTATACCCAGCAGGTGGTATACCCAACAGGTGGTATACCCAGCAGGTGGTATACCCAGCAGGTGGTATACCCAGCAGGTGGTATACCCAGCAGGTGGTATACCCAGCAGGTGGTATACCCATCAGGTGGTATACCCAGCAGGTGGTATACCCAGCAGGTGGTATACCCAGAAGGTGGTATACCCAGCAGTTGGTATACCCAGCAGGTGGTATACCCATCAGTTGGTATACCCAGCAGGTGGTATACCCAGCAGGTGGTATACCCAGCAGGTGGTATACCCAGAAGGTGGTATACCCAGCAGTTGGTATACCCAGCAGGTGGTATACCCATCAGTTGGTATACCCAGCAGGTGGTATACCCAGCAGGTGGTATACCCAGCAGGTGGTATACCCAGCAGGTGGTATACCCAGCAGGTGGTATACCCAGCAGGTGGTATACCCAGAAGGTGGTATACCCAGCAGTTGGTATACCCAGCAGGTGGTATACCCATCAGTTGGTATACCCAGCAGGTGGTATACCCAGCAGGTGGTATACCCAGCAGGTGGTATACCCAGCAGGTGGTATACCCAGAAGGTGGGATATGCAGCAGTTGGTATACCCAGGAGGTGGTATACCCAGCAGGTGGTATACCCAGCAGGTGGTATACCCAGCAGGTGGTATACCCAGCAGGTGGTATACCCAGAAGGTGGTATACCCAGCAGTTGGTATACCCAGC
This sequence comes from Procambarus virginalis, assembly GCA_020271785.1. Lineage (NCBI taxonomy): Eukaryota > Metazoa > Arthropoda > Malacostraca > Decapoda > Cambaridae > Procambarus > Procambarus virginalis. Next base: position 4,487 of record WNGS01167244.1, on the reverse strand, counting down.
AGGTGGTATACCCAGCAGGTGGTATACCCAGAAGGTGGTATACCCAGCAGTTGGTATACCCGGCAGTTGGTATACCCAGCAGTTGGTATACCCAGCAGGTGGTATACCCAGCAGGTGGTATACCCAGCAGGTGGTATACCCAACAGGTGGTATACCCAGCAGGTGGTATACCCAGCAGGTGGTATACCCAGCAGGTGGTATACCCAGCAGGTGGTATACCCAGCAGGTGGTATACCCATCAGGTGGTATACCCAGCAGGTGGTATACCCAGCAGGTGGTATACCCAGAAGGTGGTATACCCAGCAGTTGGTATACCCAGCAGGTGGTATACCCATCAGTTGGTATACCCAGCAGGTGGTATACCCAGCAGGTGGTATACCCAGCAGGTGGTATACCCAGAAGATGGTATACCCAGCAGTTGGTATACCCAGCAGGTGGTATACCCATCAGTTGGTATACCCAGCAGGTGGTATACCCAGCAGGTGGTATACCCAGCAGGTGGTATACCCAGCAGGTGGTATACCCAGCAGGTGGTATACCCAGAAGGTGGTATACCCAGCAGTTGGTATACCCAGCAGGTGGTATACCCATCAGTTGGTATACCCAGCAGGTGGTATACCCAGCAGGTGGTATACCCAGCAGGTGGTATACCCAGAAGGTGGTATATGCAGCAGTTGGTATACCCAGCAGGTGGTATACCCAGCAGGTGGTATACCCAGCAGGTGGTATACCCAGCAGTTGGTATACCCAGCAGGTGGTATACCCAGAAGGTGGTATACCCAGCAGGTGGTATACCCAGCAGGTGGTATACCCAGCAGGTGGTATACCCAGCAGGTGGTATACCCAGAAGGTGGTATACCCAGCAGGTGGTATACCCAGCAGGTGGTATACCCAGCAGGTGGTATACCCAGCAGTTGGTATACCCAGCAGGTGGTATACCCAGAAGGTGGTATACCCAGCAGGTGGTATACCCGGCAGTTGGTATACCTAGCAGGTGGTATACCCAGCAGGTGGTATACCCGGCAGTTGGTATACGCAGCAGGTGGTATACCCAGCAGGTGGTATACCCAGAAGGTGGTATACCCAACAGGTGGTGTACCCGGCAGTTGGTATACCCGGCAGGTGGTATACCCAGCAGGTGGTATACCCAGAAGGTGGTATACCCATCAGTTGGTATACCCAGCAGGTGGTATACCCAGCAGTTGGTATACCCAGCAGTTGGTATACCTAGTAGGTGGTATACCCAGCAGTTGTTATACCCAGCAGGTTGTATACCCGGCAGTTGGTATACCCAGCAGTTGGTATACCCAGTAGGTGGTATACCCAGCATGTGGTATACCCAGCCGGTAGTATACCCAGCAGTTGGTATACCCAACAGTTAGTATACCCAGCAGTTGGTATACCCAGCAGGTGGTATACCCAGCAGGTGGTATACCCAGCAGTTGGTATACCCAGCAGGTGGTATACCCAGCAGTTGGTATACCCAGCGGTTGGTATACCCAGCAGTTGGTATACCCAGCAGGTGGTATACCCAGCAGTTGGTATACCCAGAAGTTGATATACCTAGCAGGTTGTATACCCAGCAGGTGGTAAACCTGTCAGTTGGTATACCTAGCAGTTGTTATACCCAGCAGTTGGTATACCCAGCAGATGGTATACCCAGCAGGTGGTAAACCCGGCAATTGGTATACCCAACTGGTGGTATACCTTGTAGTTGGTATACCCAGCAGGTGGTATACTCAGCAGGTATTATACCCAGCAGGTGGTATACCCAGCAGGTGGTTTACCCAGTAGTTGGTATACCCAGCAGGTGCTATACCCAGCAGTTGGTATACCCAGCAGGTGATATACCCAGCAGTTGGTGTACCCAGTAGATGGTATACCCAGCAGTTGGTATACACAGCAGGTGATATACCCAGCAGTTGGTGTACCCAGTAGGTGGTATACCCGGCAGTTGGTAATTTCTTTTATCCTAAACCTGCTTCCAACACTAGTAGCACTGTACTATGCCTTCCCTTCATATCTGAACTCGAAACTTTTACCAATACCTTTCGTCCTCTTGACATTAAACTCGCCTTTCGACAAACTAACACACTTCGTAGCAATCTAGTTCACACTGCTCCTCCTGCTTCTAATGCTGCTGGTGTCTACTCTATTTCCTGTTCGTCATGTCCTCTCCAATACTTTGGCGAAACTGGCCGTACACTGAATGACAGACTTAAAGAACACAAGAGAAGTGTTAAGTCTGCAGACAGTAACAATGCTCTCTTCTGTCATGTGAGAGATTCTAATCACCCCATTGATTGGTCTTCCTCCAAAATAATCTTTCCTGCCTCTACTCTACACAGACGCCGTCTGGTTGAATCGGCTCTTATACACAATGTACCCAACATGAACTTGAGTCCTGGCTTTGTTGCTGTGGACTTTTCCCTTTCACAGTATATACTGAAATGCTCTAATGTTTCTAACGAACGTGACCTAACATAAGCTTACCCTTCCATTTATCTTTCTTTGTCTTTCCTTTTCTATCTTTCTTCTCTCTTTTTTCTGTTCATTGTCTTCTCCTACGTTCCCTTGCAATCCTCTTCTTATTCCTATTACTATCTCCTTCTCATTCGGTGGTTATAATAGGAGCTGCCTCATATGGTCCAATAGGCCTTCTGCAGTTCTTATTCCTACTACTATCCCCTCTACTACACCTTACTTTGCTCCTCAGCTCTCTCTTGCCTATTTATTGCCCGTCTCTACTTCCTCATCACAATCGACTTTAGAATGGTCCAGGACGGACCGAAACGTCGTCGTCCCTTCAACTTCTAGTGTGTGGTCTGGTCAACATGTATACAATACTATCCCAGCTACAGCAGCATGTATACAATACTATCCCAGCTACAGCAGCATGTATACAATACTATCCCTGCTACAGCAGCATGTATATAATACTATCCCTGCTACAGCAGCATGTATATAATACTATCCCTGCTACAGCAGCATGTATACAATACTATCCCTGCTACAGCAGCATATATACAATACTATCCCAGCTACAGCAGCATATATACAATACTATCCCTGCTACAGCAGCATGTATACAATACTATCCCTGCTACAGCAGCATGTATACAATACTATCCCTGCTACAGCAGCATGTATATAATACTATCCCAGCTACAGCAGCATGTATACAATACTATCCCTGCTACAGCAGCATATATACAATACTATCCCAGCTACAGCAGCATGTATATAATACTATCCCTGCTACAGCAGCATGTATACAATACTATCCCTGCTACAGCAGCATATATACAATACTATCCCTGCTACAGCAGCATATATACAATACTATCCCTGCTACAGCAGCTTATATACAATACTATCCCAGTGTTGGAAAGTTTCAAGAACTAATACATCATTATTGTATTATCCCAGGAGGCCTTAGGCGATAGTTGCCAAGTCGTCAATAAATCACATCTCTCGCTATTGAAACATCAAGTAATCAGTGCCCATAGTGCTAAGCTCTCTATGCAAAACCTGTGTCTAGTATAACAAAAATTAAGATAACATATTTTAATATCAAGTGAACAAATTATACACAATAAGTCCGTCGTGTGTCTGTAAACAAGGGCTATTTGGAGGTAGGCCCACCCCAGTACCCTCTGTGTGTGTATACTTTCAAATAGTGTAACGTACTCAGGTAACTAGTGCCCAGACACAGAAACTAGACGCCTCCGCTGTAAGATAACTAGTGTAAAAATGCAACTAATGTAATCTAACAAGTGAACAAAACAAATTAAGAGTGCAACACGTGGTAGTAACACTGGCCATCCATACAGCCTCCTCCAGGCTTGTCTCAAGTTGGTAAACACCCACGGTCAATACCCACGGCCAGCACCCACAGCCAGCACCCGCGGTCAACCCCCCCCCCCCCACCGGTCAACACCCCACCTTGTAAGACCATCACCACTGAACAGAAGTGTCCAAAAATGGCTTTGATAAAAACGTGCATAGAATGCAACATGAAAGTAGATTACCAACAGAGCTTTCAATGCTAACTCTGTTCAGCAGCCATACACAAAAAATGTGCCAACATGACTAACAATTCAAGGAGAAATGGTCCCAGTGACCACTCTGTGTACTGGCTCTGCAAAAAGGATGATGTAACTTTTTTGAAATTGATGGAAATCCTGGATTAAACTCCCGCCGAAAATAGAGAATTACTAATTAATGCCTGCATAGCAATTTCTAATGTCTTCAAACAAACTGTACATGACACCAAGGTACAACCAGCTGTGGCACAGAGCTCGGTGGCAGCGGCGCCTGAGCAGGGCGCGGAGTCGGGGACTCCTGAGCGGGGCGCGGAGTCGGGGACGCCTGAGCAGGGCGCGGAGTCAGGGACGCCTGAGCGGAGCGCAGAGTCGGGGACGCCTGAGCAGGGCGCGGAGTCGGGGACGCCTGAGCAGGGTGCGGAGTCGGGGACGCCTGAGCAG
>WNGS01167243.1:0-25510 GCA_020271785.1 Procambarus virginalis | reverse complement strand
AGGAGATTATCGTAATATCTGTCCCTCGAAGCCTGCTCTTACGGGTTAAGTTACTTCAGTAGATGGTAGAGAGGTAGGAGTAGCTGTCTCTACCTCGTAGATTCTGGAGAGGGCGTCGGCTATGATGTTGTCTGAGCCCTTGATGTAGAAGATCTCCAGGTTAAAATTCTACAAGTACAGAGCGCAGCGTAGAAGACGTTGATTGCTGAATTGGGCCTGTTGCAGGAACCGCAGAGGATTGTGGTCTGAGTAGATGGTAATAGACTGATTACCCTGTAGGTAAGGTTCGAAATGTTTCAGATTCAGGACGATGGAGAGGAGTTCCTTTTTTATGGTGCTGTAGTTCATCTGGTGGGGCTTCAACTTGTAGCTGACAGGAAGAACCTCTTCGCCACGTTGTTGCATTAGGACGCCCCCAATGCCGGTGCCACTTGCATCGACATTGATGATGAAGGGCTTCGTAATATGTGGAGAGGCGAGAATGGGATCAGAACACAGCAGAGATTTAAGTTGTTCAAAGGCAACGGTCTGTTGAATGGTCCAAAAATACCGTTGCTTGGGGCTAGTCAGATTAATCAATGGTGTCACTACCAGTACTAAAATTTTTCACAAACCTACGATAGTAAGATGCAAGGCCAAGGAAGCGCAGGAGCTGCTTCCTGGTTGTTGGTTGTGGGTAATGCTGAATGTCTTGAGTGTGAATGGTTAAAGGAGCTATGCTGCCACTCCCTATCACATGACCAAGATAATGCACTTTACCTTTAGCAAAGGTGGACTTGCCCAAGTTGATGGTAAAGCCAGATGTCAGGAGCTTGAAGAACAATCGTTGCAGATGGAGCAGATGTTCGCTCCAGGTGTTAGTTGCCACAACGATGTCATCCAAGTAGGCTTAGGTGTGATCTAGGCCATAGATAACGCGGTTGACAGCTCGCTGGAAGGTGGCCGAGGCGTTACACAGTCCAAAAGGAAGGCGTTCATATCTGTACAGGCCAAAAGGAGTGGTGAAGGCAGATATTTCCTTAGCTCTCTCTGTCAGGCTGATTTGGTAATAGCCTTTTAACAAATCAAGTTAGGACAAATAATTAGCATTACCTACTGCGTCAAGGATATCATCTATATGAGGTAAAGGGTAAGCATCCTTGACGGTCACACGGTTCAGTTTCCGATAGTCAGTACACAGCCGTACTTTACTGTGTGGTTTCGGCACCAAGATGCAGGGTGAGGGCCAAGGGGACTCACAAGGGGTGGCCAGCCAATGATCCAGAAGGTACTGTACTTCAGCACGCATAACTTCCTTTTTGTACGGGCTGATACGGTAGAAGGGTTGACGAATCGGCCGGGTATCAGGAAGCAGTTGAATGTCGTGCTGACCCATATTACACTCCTGGAGATCATCGCTGAACAACTTCTGATGTTCTTGAAGAACTTTGATGAGAGGAGCACTATTACAGTGCTGTAAGTATTTAGGAAGATCAGTGAAGATTTCAGAGTTGGAAGGCACTGACTCAGAGTTAGTGCTTTCAGGAGGAGAAGCAGGGAAGGTTTCACTGTAGAGGTATGGATCTTTAAAAGTGGAGAGAGATATTAGCACAGTGGGGGGAATACCTTTATACTCCTTCAGCAGATTGACATGGCACAACTGGGTCTTTTGCTACCTATCTGGAGTCTCAAGAACGTAGTTGTGGTTGTTTCTGCACTCCTTGATGTGGTAAAGTCCTGAAAACTTATTTTGCAATGGAGAACCAGGGATCGGAAAATATGCCAACACGAAGTCTACTGTTTTAAATTTCCTGATTTTGCTGCGTTTGTCAAAATGAGTCTTCATCCCATTTTGAGGTTTCAATAAATTATCATTAGCAAATTTACGTATTCTCTCTAGAATGTGCTTTAAGTTTTGAAGAAACTGGGGCACATACTGAGGGTCACTGAATGTGGCATTACATAGAGAGTTTTTAAATGCTGGAGTATGGCACTTACGTCCGTAGAGCATCTCATAAGGAGATACTCCTAGAGACTGATTTGGGAGACTTCTGAAAATGGACATGATGATGTCAAGTTGTTTATCCCAGACTTTCATGGTTTCATTGCAAAATTTCTTAATGAGTGATTTTATCGTTTGGTGACTACGCTCAAGAGAACCCTGTGAAGCAGGATGATAGGGGCTGGACAATACCAGAGTGATGTTAAATTTTTCCAGTGTCTTCTTGAAGAGATCACTGGTGAAGTTGGTGCCACAGTCACTTTGTATCTCCCGAGTAAATCCATATTGGGAAAAGATCTTCAATAGTTGTTTCACCACCGTAGCAGCTGTAATGTTCTTTACAGGAACTGCTATGGGGAATCTGGTGGTTGGACACAGGATGGTTAGTATATACGCGTTGCCAGAACTAGTCCGGGGTAAAGGAACAACACAATCTATGATGAGTCTGTGAAAAGGTCATATATCTACGTTAGTTTTAACTCAAATTTCAACAAATTTACTTATAAATTATGAAATGGACAGATCTATCGTTTCGTAAGAAAAAAATAGAAAAATATATATAGAGGAAGACTTGGCTTATTAGGCAAATTGGGCCTTGCATAGTATGTCGAGTACGACGTTCTGGCTACTAGGTACATATATATATATATATATATATATATATATATATATATATATATATATATATATATATATATATATATATATATATATATATATATATATATGTTGCACCTAGTAGCCAGAACGTCATACTTGGCCTACTATGCAAGGCCCGATTTACCTAATAAGCCAAGTTTTCCTGAATTGATATAATTTTCTAATTTTTTTCTTAAGAAACGATAAATCTGTCAATTTCATTATGTATAAGTTAATTTGTTTAAATTTGAGTTAAAAGTAACCTAGATATATGAGCGAACCTAACCAACCCTACCTAACCTAACCTAACCTATCTTAACCTAACCTAAACTATCACAACTAAGTCAATAAATTATGTTCTTAATATAATATATTAATAATAATTCAAATAAACTAAATAGAAACAATTTATTGAAAATAAAGAAAATCACTCGGCCTATTAGGCAAATCGGGCCTTGCATAGTATCTGGCTACTAGGTACGACATATATATATATATATATATATATATATATATATATATATATATATATATATATATATATATATATATATATATATATATGTCGTACCTAGTAGCCAGAACTCACTTCTCAGCCTACTATGCAAGGCCCGATTTGCCTAATAAGCCAAGTTTTCCTGAATTAATTGTTTTTCGACTACCTAACCTACCTAACCTAACCTAACCTAACTTTTTCGGCTACCTAACCTAACCTAACCTATAAAGATAGGTTAGGTTAGGTTAGGTTGGGTTGGTTAGGTTCGGTCATATATCTACGTTAATTTTAACTCCAATAAAAAAAAATTGACCTCATACATAATGAAATGGGTAGCTTTATCATTTCTTAGGAAATAAATTAGAGAAAATATATTAATTCAGGAAAACTTGGCTTATTAGGCAAATCGGGCCTTGCATAGTAGGCTGAGAAGTGCGTTCTGGCTACTAGGTACGACATATATATATATATATATATATATATATATATATATATATATATATATATATATATATATATATATATATATATATATATATATATGTTGTACCTAGTAGCCAGAACGTCGTACTTGGCCTACTATGCAAGGCCCAATTTTCCTAATAAGCCAAGTTTTCCTGAAATTATATATTTTTCCAATTTTTTTCTTACGAAATGATAAATCTGTCCATTTCATTATGTATGAGTTAATTTGTTTAAATTTGAGTTAAAACTAATGTCGATATATGACCGAACCTAACCAACCCTACATAACCTATCCTTATTGTCCCCTTACACACGAACGGGTGAACTCTTTTCTCCCCACTTGGTATGGGCTCAACCCGCACGCTCGCGGCCATTTGGTCCTCCACCCGAACGAAAGCAACGTTCCCCCGCTGCTTAGGGCATCTGCATTCCCGCGCGACGTGTCTAAATCCTCCACAGTTGTAGCAGCGGATCCTTCTTGGTGGTGACCTTCCACCACCGCTCGCCCTGGCAACGCCTCCAGAGGCCGTCACTCCGTGGGTCTTCCTCGCGCCTTCCGTCGTCTAACACGTAGCGTCTTTCGTCACAACAACAGATCCTGCACTCTCAGCTAAGGGCTTCTTGACTGGTTCCACAGAACCTTTTAGTTCCTTACCATCTCCAATCGAGGGGTGGGACTTGGGAGAACTCGTTCCTGTCCTCCATCCGTCCTTCTTCCTATAACTACTCCCATAGCCAGAGTATACTGGCGGTCGGTGCGGTCCCTCTCTACGTGGTCGCAAGGCTTCCTCCAACATGTCAGCTCTGTCAGCAGCAGCCCTCAGATCTTTTATGTCCGTCTCCTTGACTCTAATCCTGATCTCAGGAGAGAGCACGGACATAAATTTTTCCATGACCATTAACCGCTTGATGTCCTCAGCTAACTTAGCTCCTTCAGATTCCAACCACTTCAGAAATCTTCTCTCCATGTCCCTCGCCGTCTTTGCATAAGATTTACCTGGCGAACGGGTACATTCTCGGAACCTTTTCCTATAACACTCTGGAGTCAGCTTGAACGAATGAAGCACTGCTCTCTTCACAGCATCATAATTGGTGCATTCCTTCAGGTCAAGCATGTTGTAGGCTCGCGAGCTTCACCGGTGAGCCTACCCTGGACCAGCTCCACCCACTCTGCTCTTGGCCACTTCTTCAAGGTAGTGACCCTCTCGAAATGGTCAAAGAAGCCCTCAGCTTCATTAGGCACAAAGACCGGTAAATTGCACTCTCGCACCCGGCGATCTTCCTGCGGTGGTGGTGCGGGTGGGGCTAGCCCTAGTTCAGCCCGCTTCAGCTCCACCTCTCTTTTAGCTTCAATTTCTTGCTACCTCAGCTTGGCTTCCAGCTCGCGTTCCTCCCATCTCAGGTGTGCTTCTCGTTCTTCACGCTTCAGCTGTGCTTCTCGTTCTTCACGCTTCAGCCGTGCTTCTGCTTCTCGTTCTACACGCTTCAGCTGCGCTTCTTCTCTCCTCAGCTGTGCTTCTCGTTCTTCACGCTTCAGCTGTGTTTCTCGTTCATCACGCTTCAGCTGTGCTTCTCGTTCTTCACGCTTCAGCTGTGTTTCTTGTTCATCACGCTTCAGCTGTGCTTCTCGTTCTTCACGCTTCAGCTGTGCTTCCAGTTGCAGCTTCATCATCTCCAGCTTGACGCTGCGCCGGCTGCCGCTGGATCCCCTACTGCTTCCAAAAATGCTCAAATTTTACCCTGCACTGGCAGATGTCTGTGGCCGTTCCTCCCTCAAAGCCTCATCTCGGGCCCTGAGCTGTGCCACAATCTCAAGCCTCCTTTCTCCCACTTTGGAGGATGTCTACTGGAATCCAAAGTGGTCAGCTATTAACTGCAGCTGCACCTTGGTGCAATCCTCCAGCACCTGTTCATCCCTGGTGTCAATAAACCTTGCTACCTTCTCGTCCTCCATACTTGTGCTGTGAGTGAATACCTGTTACCTGTACCTAATACCTATGGCGACTATTAAGCACCGCAATCTTAATCGTTATCCTGCAATCTTAATCGTTATCCTGATCGATATCCTGATCTTTATCCTCGCGAGGTCGCCAATGTCGGGGTGTCTCTCTCTCTCTCTCACCAGTCACCACCAAGTACTAGTAGTAGTAACTGTTACTTACTGTAGCCCTACGGATTTTCACTCAATCCTCACGGTGCCACTGTTCACCTGGAGAGTCTCCCAGTCCACCTCCGGCCGGCCTCGTAGCCTGAAGGCGAGTGGGAACACGATCTACTCTCTTGATCATGTGCCCGCCCCGACAGAGGGCTCTACTGCTAACTGAAAGGTCGCGAACTGGTGTTTTCCGTGTCCAGTAACACTTCAGTGGAATGGTGGAATTATGGTATTAGTGGCTCAATTGAACACTAATCAAACTAGGTAGCAGGCAGGTATATGTCTCAATCACTCTCTCTTTTCAATGGACTCAATAGCAACAAAGTAATGGAGGGATAACACAAACACGAAGGTGGTTTTGTATTTTACTTAAAAGATTAAAGCATTATAACTCTGGACCAGCAACAAGGCAACGAAGTACTTGAGCAGCAATCATTCCCTCTTCATAAATCTTGAACACTACACGATGGCAACACTCCCCCACCATCGGGCATATTCCCACGCTCCAAATGCAGTATTATCGGACGTTTGGCAACTCGCGAGATGCTACGCTCACTCAATCAGTTCACTGTACTTTGCTATCTTGGCGCGAACGCCTATTTCTTCAAATTCACGGTAAATCACCATACTGGCAACAAACAGTAAATCACTATACTGGCAATAAACACAGTAAATCACTATACTGGCAATAAACCAGTAAATCACTATACTGGCAATAAACACAGTAAATCACTATACTGGCAATAAACACTGTAAATCACTATACTGGCAATAAACACAGTAAATCACTATACTGGCAATAAACACAATAAATCACTATACTGGCAATAAACACATGAATATACTATTCGATAACTCCAGCATATATAATATAGATCACTTTCATCAATATTTATAATAATGTGGTAATACTGGCAACAGCCTTACACTAATAAATGGTACATTTATATATATATATTCTCTGGTACAAACTTATAATATAAATGACACCAATTAAATGTCCTCATCACAGTAATCTCTTCGATAAATCAAAGGTGTACTCACACACCAATATATCTCATGAGAGCTCTCTATAGCATCTCCCTTCACAACTGTGCCTTACTATGACGTAGACATTGGTGAGCCTGCTCATGACATAGAAGATACTCTGGCTAAATAGCTAACTAAAGGGGAATGGGAGGGAAAACTGAATTACCTACTTCCACCATCAATGATGTGGACTCGTCCTCTGTTGAGAGTTAAATTGAAGCTCCTGGTCCTGGCTCTCAACTCGTTGTAGGGAACACCCCCACACACACACTGATGCTCTTTCCAGGAACCCAATCAACACCCAAAAACTCGTCTTCTCCGTCTCTTCCCTCTGCAGGTTTCGTGCTCCTCTACAACCTCTTGAAGGGTTGGAGTCGGTCTCCTGGCTGTCGACTTCCCCTCACAACTACGTCTGCAGTCTTTTCTCTCTCGGCTGCAGTCGTTCATATTCCCAGCTAGTTCGTCCTTCTCCTGTCTCACTGTGAATTGGCCCAGCCGCTACGTCATCACCTAACTGGTGAAACTGCACGGTCATCCCGGACGTCACTGCTCAGACTTTACTTCTTGCAAAGCACCTGTCACTGGAGCACTTGTTGCTCGTTTCTCGTCAATTCCTTCTTCTGTCCAACACATGGAGTTTAGGATGACCTCACAGGGTGTTTGCAGACTACAGGTGATGCGTAGGTTAGGTAGCCGAAAATTAGGTTGGTTAGGTTAGGTAGGTTAGGTAGTCGAAAAACAATTAATTCATGAAAACTTGGCTTATTAGGCAATCGGGCCTTGCATAGTAGGCTGAGAAGTGCGTTCTGGCTACTAGGTACGACATATATATATATATATATATAATATATATATATATATATATATATATATATATATTATATTATATATATATATATATATATTATTGTGTATTGTATGGTACTATTGTACCATACAATGGTGATATGGTACTATCCCAGCAAACATTTTCACGTTTTAAAACGTTCTAAAAACGACATTCATTGTTTTCAGCATGTTTATAATTACGTTTAGAAAATGTTTTTTGAGAACTTTNATGGTCCCCAGGACTATATACAAGTGAAAACTCAAACCACAGAAGTGACTATGTGGGGGTTTTCTTTTTTGCTTCACGACTGCAATGCGCACGTCGCCAATGTACATGTGGCAGAGCTTCACGAAGCTGTCAGAATTAGCAGAATAGAAAATACGAGAGCAACCGTCCAGGGCCTGGGAGCAAGGTCGAGTTAGAGTCCTTGTGGGCCTCTTCTCAGACTAGCCTCACCTGGTCCCACTCCACGTTGATCGTTGGAATCTCCTCAATGATTTAACACTTTAAGGGACTCCTAGGGTCCTCATCACATTTATAGTTTAGTGACTTATAGGCAACTCGATGTTGAAGACACTTAGAGCTGAAGGCTTGAGTAATATGGCAGTATTCAGAAGTGGTTCAACGGAAACACCGCATAAAGTTTAACAGTAGTTTATTTACTAACTTAACCACTAATACACAGGGTGCTTGATTACTTTAGATTGGCGTCAGCAAGGCTATGGTTGTATTAGCGAGACTCTTGACGTCTGGCTAATCGACTCATATCCACTCGTGGAGAACCACCTAACTTAACACAGTTGACAGCCAATCACTAACACGGCAAACTAACTGCCGGTATGCAAAGGATCACAAGAGTTCCAACCGGATACTCGGTAATGATGATATGCAATAAATCACAAATACACTGTCAATGGGACAGGCAATAACATGCACAATAATAATCACACAATACTAAATGTGTGGTGTATGTGAAACTCACATTCACAGATGCATGAAATGCCGTGATACCACACAGATAACCACGCATTCACCGTCGATTCACCCATAACCTGTGACAGGTATGAGAAGGTGAGGACTGTGGTTGATCCCTCAGATCAACACAGACACAATAAAACAATGACAAGATCTTGTACTTACAGATAAGGTAAGTAAGACGGTGAGGAATGGACAGTTGTTCAGTCTATTGGCCGATAGACAGAACAGCTACACGTCCTCTTTGCAAGAGATCCCTCACAAGAATGGTTTTGCAAGGGGTGCTGGGCATCTCGTGGCACACAACACAAAAGGAGTTAGAATTTGACCAATAGCAATGCAGCAAATGAGCGGGAACCAATCATATTAGCTCGTTCGATGAGCAGTAGGAGAGGTGACGTCATGAACACGTCACGAACACGTCATAGCTGTTATTTTCTATTGCGCCGGTTGACCCCAGAGGTCAGACGCTGCTGGCATCTCCCCTTGGTCCCACGCTCAATGTACCCACTGACCCTTGGTGGCAAGTATGCTTAACTCCCTGTATCTACTACCTGCCTGGACATACGGCGGCCTCTGTATTATAAAAGTGTTCCTGGTTAAGTGGGCATTCTGGAGATACCCAACTGTGCCCTGCAATGAGCCATTCAAGTCAGCTGTCAGCTGGGAAAACCTTGGGAGACATACTCCCACAGACTCGAACCCATACTGCCAGGAGCAACGCAACTGGTATATACAGGACACCTTAATCCACTCGACCATCATGACCGGACAATAAGGAGGTGATAGACGAAGCAATTTGAACCACCACCCCCCAGCCAGGGTAGGTGGTTCAAACCAACGGGGGGTGGTCCAAATAGCTTCGGCAATCACCTCCTTATTGTCCAGTCGTGATGGTCGAGTGGATTAAGGTGTCCTGTACACACCAGTTGTGTTGTTTCTGGCAGTGTGGGTTCGAGTCACTTCTAGGGTGTGAGTTTTCAGTTGCATATAGTCCTGGGGACCCTTCAGGCTTGTTCGCATTTGTGTTCCTCACGTGTGCCCCAAAGAATGAGGTGATTTGATAAAATACTATGTCCAAGATTACCATCCGAGTGCCGGCTGGGGGGGGGTGGTTCAAATAGCTTCCGCTATTACCTCCTTATTTTCCGGTCGTGATGGTCGAGTAAGGTGTCCTGTACATACCAGTTGCGTTGCTCCTGGCAGTATGGGTTTGAGTCACTTCTGGGGTGTGAGTTTTCAGTTATATATATATATTATAATATATATATATATATATATATATATATATTATATATATATATATATATATATATCTATATATATATATATATATATATATATATATATATATATATATATATATATATATATATAAGGTTACAAGATATATGTTGGTTGATACAAAAAAGGCCTAAAGGTTATGGATCTCTTGAGGCTCCTCCGCTTCCTGACAGGAACCGAGGATGCAGCAGGTATTCCCCCTCTGGATCTCCACACTGAGGCGCTGAAACAAAAAACTGGAAGCCCTTGGGTCTCTGGTGATGTCAATGAGCTTGGAGCCCAATTCCTTCAGAACCCCAAGGCACTCTTGCCCCAGGGGCCATGCTTCTCAGACCTATGGAACAAAGAGTTATTCACCTTCCAGTCGTCTGTACTTGAGTGATTTTGCTGTTTCCTTGTGGTTGGCCGCCCCACCTGCTTGATCAGCACCGAAGTGTGCATAGGTGTCAGCCAGGGTGGATACACATGTGTAGTCCCACACCAACAGTTTGCCCGCTTTCCAAGGATATATAGTGATACCATCAGGGCGAAGTGAGGGGAAATCCGGGTTTTGGACCCCTAGGATGCGAGGTTCTGTCTCCGCTGGGCACTTAGCTGAGACGAGGCTTCTCTTGATGATGTCATTGACCTCGTTGTGTCTTGCATGCCAGCCCTTTGTGCTTCCGCAATGTAACCCATGCAGTCCATATTGGTCTGCTTCCACCCTGTTGCAAATACACTTGTATTCAGTGTGAATTAGGGCACCAAGGCGGAGGGCCACTGCTACACGAAGGGATTCTGGATCTAGGCGCGTGCCCATTGCTGACATGGGTACAGCCTGGAGGAAGTCTCCTGCATGGGGGCACTCACTGCTCTGAGGCGGGCTTCTCCTTGTCTGATGTTGCGGCGCTGAGCATGGCACCAGCTACTTTTTCCACTAGTGGGTGGTCCCAGCCGGACTGTTTGTGTTTTTTTATTGGATCTATAATTGGTGCTGGGGTTGCAAGAGCATCCCACTGATTTGAGCATTCAGTGAAAGCAGGACCATGTATTCCTGCTGCATCTCTCAGGGATGCAGGTAAGATATCTCTGATGAGGTCGTGCGATGCGTGGGAGGAGGAAAGTAAGGCTGGTAGCGCAATCTAGGAGGTTGTGCGGAGACCAAGGCCACCGAGTTTTACAGGGAGGGTTGCTTGCTCCCACTGAGAGTCGTCCAAGGCAGGTTCAGGACTTTCACCAGCGTGGACCTCAGAAGGGTGTCATACACATTTAACTTAGGGCTGCTGTAGGATGGCGAACATCTCAGAAAGTAGGTTAACGTAGGGAGAGACAGGCATCTTGTGAGGAGGAAGAGAGCATCATGGGCATCAATGTTGTCAATCCCGTCCAGCATTCACTTTAGATCAGTGATTTTTACATCCAGGACCTCCTCGATTGCTTGTGAACCAATGGGGACACCCAGGAGGGTGCAGTCAGGTGACTCGACCACGAGAATGTCCGGAAGAACATTTTTTATTTGGCCAGTGATGTCTGGGTTGCGGGAGAATATTTCACATTTGGATGCATTGAGAATGAGGTCCAAGGCTGCTCCCTGCTTCTGGATTTTCCTTATATCTTCCAAAATAGTTTCCGGGGTTCCAGCGAGAGTGCCATTATCCAGGTACCAGATATTTAGCTCGCTTGTCAGACTGTCAGTGACCTCTTTGATAGCTAATTATTTAACATAATTAGGTGACACTTAATGATGAATGACAAAGGACTAGACAATTAGTGACTAAAATTTACAACAACACCTAAATACATAAATTTGTTTTTGGATACTGAAATATTCCTCGAGGATTTATATGCTTGATGTATTATTCAACTTTATTTACCTATAGAAAGGTTATATTTCTGGGATAATTGTAATTCCCATTATCCCAGTGGCCTCGACGAGCCGTTTAATACAAGCAGCCCCACCTCATATTACAGTAGATATACATACATATATGGTTTCCCATCTTAGAAACAGAACGAGATGCATCTCTAGATAAAGGTTGATATTTCCTCAAGTCCTATATAAGGTAGATATAGGTAGATACTTCCTCAAGCCCTGTATAAGGTCTAAATATAGGTTGATACTTCCTCAAGTTTTACATAAGGTCAATATATAGGTTGGTACTTCCTCAAGTCCTGAATAAGGTCTAGATATAGGTTGATACTTCCTAAAGTCTTGTATAAGGTCTAGAAATTGATTGATACTTTCTCAATTCCTGAATAAGTTCTAGATATAGGTTGATATTTCCTCAAGTCTTGTATAAGGTCTAGAAACAGGTTGATACTTCCTCAAGTCCTGTTTAAGGTCTATATGTAGATTGATACTTCCTCAAGTTTTGTATATATCTTGAGGTTATCTTGAGATGATTTCGGGGCTTTTTAGTGTCTCCGCGGCCCGGTCCTCGACCAGGCCTCCACCCCCAGGAAGCAGCCCGTGACAGCTGACTAACACCCAGGTACCTATTTTACTGCTAGGTAACAGGGGCATAGGGTGAAAGAAACTCTGCCCATTGTTTCTCTGCCGGCGCCTGGGATCGAACCCAGGACCACAGGATCACAAGTCCAGCGTGCTGTCCGCTCGGCCGACCGGCTCCCAGGAGGTCTATATATGGTCTAGATATAGAATAATATTTCCTGAAGTCTTGTATAAGGTCTAGAAACAGGTTGATACTTCCGTAAGTCCTGTATAAGGTCCAGATATAGGTTTATACTTCCTCAAGTCTGATATAAAGTCTAGATATAGATGGATTCTTCCTCAAGTCTTTGTATTAGGTTTAAATATTGATTGATACTTCTTCACATCTTGTATTAAGTCTAGATATAAACTGATTCTTACTCAAGTCTTATATTAGGTCTAGATATATGTTGATACTTCCTCAAGTCTTCTATTAGGTCTAGATATAGGTTGATACTTCCTCATGTTTTGTATTGGATCTAGATATAGGTTAATACTTCCTCGTGTTTTGTAAAAGGTCTAGATATAGATTGATACTTAGTCAAGTTTTGTAAAAGGTTTAGATATAGATTGATACTTTCTGAATAAGTACTGTAAAAGGTCTAGGTATAGGTTGATACTTCCTCAAGTCATGTATTAGGTCCAGATATCGGTTGATACTTCCTGAAGTCTTGTATTAGGTCTAGATATAGGTGGTACTTCCACATGTCCTGTATAAGGTCTAGATATTGGTTGATACTTCGTCAAGACTTGAATATAGTACAGATGTTGGATTAGTGTCTAAAGGTTTCTCCCATATATCTTTGGCTACAGGTGGTAATTTCCCACAACTTAATACAGTAACGTCAAATGTGAGTCACTTAACTCTACAGTAGTACTATATAAATCACATACAGTAAATTATCTAAATACTTCCGTCATTAAAAAAAAAAACACTAAATTATTCATCCGGGTTTGATGTGATGCATAATATCAATATGCTATTTTTCTGTTATCAAACATATTCGCATATATGGGCTGGGGCTGTCGATCTGAATGCTTACTTACATGCAGAGGTGTATGCCGCATGTATGCACACCTACATACAGAGGGTGTATGCGACCTTTATGCTAACCTGAGATCCACCTAAAACTGGGGTTATCTTGAGGTTATCTTGAGATGATTTCGGGGCTTTAGTGTCCCCGCGGCCCGGTCCTCGACCAGGCCTCCACCCCTAGGAAGCAGCCCGTGACAGCTGACTAACACCCAGGTACCTATTTTACTGCTAGGTAACAGGGGCATAGGGTGAAAGAAACTCTGCCCATTGTTTCTCGCCGGCGCCTGGGATCGAACCCAGGACCACAGGATCACAAGTCCAGCGTGCTGTCCGCCCGACTGACCGGCTCGTGAACAAAGTACAAAAATCGGATGGACCCCGAAGATAGCATCCAAGTTGTTTTGAGATAAAAAGAATCTTGATATCGGTGTTGTTTCATATAAAATGAAACACCACCATTTATCCAAGACCTGAAGGTGAAATGTTTTGAATAAAATGCTTCAGCCCTTCAAACCATTTTATTAACTTTGAGTGTGTGCTATTATTATGACATCTTGCATGGCGTTATTGTCTTTTAGTAGTTATTGACTTGAGAGAACAGATTTTTTTATATTAAATGCAATCAGCATTATCTAGTATTAGTTGACTTTTAAATCTGGTTAGTATTATTTTAGCTCAAACAGATCTTAGATAATTTCCCAAGAAAGTTCCCCAACCCCGGTCGGCCGAGCGGACAGCACGCGGGACTTGTGATCCTGTGGTCCTGGGTTCGATCCCAGGCGCCGGCGAGAAACATTGGGCAGAGTTTCTTTCACCCTATGCCCCTGTTACCTAGCAGTAAAATAGGTACCTGGGTGTTAGTCAGCTGTCACGGGCTGCTTCCTGGGGGTGGAGGTCTGGTCGAGGACCGGGCCGCGGGGACACTAAAAAGCCCCTAAATCATCTCAAGATAACCTCAAGATAAGATAACGAGGCTAGAAATTCATTGGTTACTAAAGAAGGTTGTTGCAAAACGCAGCAACATTTTTCGCTGCTTCCACATGTGCAATTTTAAAACCCTTTACAGCTTTTGACATCCTAAAAGATGAGAGGTCTGAAACCCTCGCGTACTTCACTGTTACAGCGAAGATAAAAAAGTTGACAGTTCAGCAAGTTGATGGTTAAGAGGACTTACATCCCAACTGACAGAATGTGACTCTGCCTCAATGTTAGCGATCTCAAACACAGTTTCGTGAACACTCATCGTCCTGAAGTGGTTGTTGTGCTGGAAACATTTCTAGATGTGACAACTCTTGAGAACCTCTGTAAGACTGACGGTTATATCTCATGGATGCGCCTAGACAGGCAGGGCCAAGACGAGAGAGTTCCAGTCTGCTTCAGTAAATGTGTACACGACCAACCTATTGACGTGGTCATTCATACGGACCTTGCATATACCACGCCACGACATAGTCAAAATACTTCCAACCTCGGGTACTACTGCACCCTCGAGGATTCCCGAAGCTTCACTAAAGCTAGTCCAGGGTTTCTCACAGTTCCCCCATGCACTCTGGCTCTATCGTCCAGTAGCCAGACAGGGTTCAGTAGTACCCGAGGTTGGAATTATTTTGACCATGTCGTGGCGTAGTCGTTTTGAGTGCGCATCTGGGAATACCTAGCGCATAGGTTCGAATCCTCATCACGGCTCCTGTGGATTTTCTCATTGATATATCACGATAATGTGATTTCTCTGTGAATAATAATAATAATAATAATAATAATAATAATAATAATAATAATAATAATAATAATAATAATACAAAGATAAATCACATTAACGTGATATATCAAAGAACAAATCCATAGGAGCCTTGATGAGGGTTCGATCCTATGCGCTGAGTGTTCCCAGACGCGCTCTAGTCAACTGTACCACGACATGATAAAAAAAAATGCAACCTGGTGTGCTTCTGCGCCCACAAAGGTCCCGCGGCTTCTACCGTAGCCAAACCGGAGTTAGGCTTATTTTGTTACACCAACTATGTTTTCACCGATGGATCAGTAGACCAGCAGGGACACGAAACCGGAGCTGCAGTTAAAGCAGGAAACTCTGTAAATAGTTGGAGGCTCTCAAATGGGTGTTCGACTTTACAAACAGAGATGCTAGCCATTCAAAAGGCTTTGGAACATGCTCTTGCTCAACACCGACAACATGTTATCATACATACGGATTCGAGAACCGCCATTGAAACCTTGCAACAAGACCGCATATGTGATAACATACATCTGATCACAACTGTCCTATCATTAATGCAAACACTCAAACGACAAGGCTGACGGGTCCTTCTCAACTGGGTGCCAAGTCATGTGGGAATCGTAGGAAATGACATTGCAGACGAAGCTGCAAAACTTGCAACTAAGAGAAGAACTGTAGACATTTGCATACCACAGAGTCTATCACAGATTAAGCGAGTAATTAGAAACAGAGCAATGCAAAAGTTGTACAGTGACCACAACACAGCTGTTGCAACATCAGGATCTGCGGGTTGGTACAAGAATTCAACCAACTACGAACCACTTAGTTTGACGAAAGGGAGCAGTAGAGCAACAGAAGTACACTTACATCGCATCAGGCTTGAATACCCATGTGCATGGGAAATAGGCTTACAGGTTCCGGAAGATGAGAGGAAATGTCAACACTGTGGGGAAATGCCCGACAGACCTCTGGAACATTATCCAACACAGTGCACAGTTACAAACCCATTAAGTTTTCAACTTCAATTCAACAGAGCAGAAGAAGTTGTTAAACACATATGGCAACGTCTTACTAAAGCGACCATACGAGTAATAAATACTCATACTCCGCCCAAGTAACCTAGAAACAAGCGACACTTAGTGGGCCAGCCAGAGGCTTAGGGCCCGCGCAGGAATATCCCTGCAAAAAAAAAAAAAACTATGTTTGTGAACAATACTTTGAAGTTGACTTTCATCTGTCCGTTCTCGCTTCTCCTCGCTCACCATAATCATACCTAGTCTCCCTCAGTCACTCACACACTCACACTCATACCCACCCATTTACACACTCACACAGACGCATGATCATCCAAGCCTAACGTTACCCACGTACTCACTCATTATCATGGAACTCACACATTCATTACCTCACGATCTCACACACTCACACATTCACTCTTGAAAGAATCTATGGCTCATTGTGGTTCCCAAGTGAAGTGTGTGGTGAGCAAATAGTACCCAAGGGTTAATTTGCTCCCGCTACCTCATGCCACTCTCCCTCCCTACCTCGTCCACTTTCTCCAACCCTCCCTCTCCCACCCGCTCTCCCATCCTCTCTCCCACACAATCTCCCTCCCCCATTCACCATCCTCTCTCACACTTCCTCCCATTCTACTTGCATCCTTCTTACACCCTCCTAACCCCCCTCCCTTTATTCTCTCCCTCTGCATGTCTCCATCTCTAACTGTAATGAAATATGGCAAGGTCGGACCTTAGAGTTGTAACAAAACCATGCATTGAAATTGACAGCCAGTGTCGTCGCTACCCTGGTGCGGGGTAGACGTGTAGGCCTACCCCTCCACATGGATTTACTGCTAAATGGGTACAGACGGCCTTAAGGATCTCACAACCTAGCAGTGATATATACCATCTAGCTACTGGAAGCTTTCACCTAGGTTTCAAAGTAGTGAGCAGTGGAAGTTGACCAGATATCTGGATAAACAATACCTATGTTTTTGAAGTGGCGCCATCGGCAGTGGGGACATGGCGGCTTCCCCTTACCTCACGCCTGGTCAGACGCCTGAGGTGGTACGCCGGGCGCTAGAACTTTAGCCCTTATTGCCCCGTTCCCCAAAGCTGTATTTCCCCTGTACAGCCTGGACACGGTGGCAGGAACGGACCACTCGCATACCGCTGTACAGATGCCTCAGTGATTGGTGGTACCAGTGCGGTGTTACATACAGTGTAGAGGACTATTAAGTGTGTATGTGTGGATAAAGTAGGTATCAGAGTGGCACTCTCTGCACCTGTCACTCTTGTCGGAGCCACACTACCAGTGCAGTACCCTCAGCAGTGTTGCCAGCTGACCGTGTATACACCTGCGTTTGCTTGTATGGTGTCTCAACTATTCATCTTGTCTCTGCACTATGATTAGTAGCCGCTGTTGTTCTGGGTCCAGGCCATAGCCTGAAGTGCTCCCACTCTCTGGTAGATGCTGACGTGTCTTGTCACTTCATGTTGTGACTCTGGCAACTATGGCCCCTTTCCTCACGCTTTCTGCGGTCACCCACAGCGACCCTTCCCAAAATGCTTCAGACGCATTTGCGTTCACTTCGGCCACCACCTCGCATGACGTACAGCATGGCCAAACACTCCATCCCTCTATACCCATGTATGTGGAGGACACCAGCTCAAGTGATGAAACAGCCTCGGATGGTAGTTTTACTGTACACAAAGGCCGGAAGACCTTACGTAAAGAGAGAAGGTTGAGGGAAGGTAACAATTTTGTCAAGACGACCAATGTCACCCCCACAACGGGGGCACAACGACCCACCCTAGCACCCCGTAATAAATATGCCAGTCTGGCATTTCTATCTCAAGTTACCAGTGACTAGAGGTACTCCTGGATGAGACGTGACCTTCCTCGTCATTTTCCTGATGCCATAGACCTCATAATCCCTAGACACGCCTCGCCCTACATCTATGTGGCCAGGTCCGATGAAGTCACCATCTTGGCCCTACTCCAAGGTCAAGTGGGTGGCATCACATTCAGTAAAGCAGACTCTCCTGAGAGGTCCAGGAGGTACAAAGAGTACCTTGTCACATCCTACCCTCATGACCTTGACATCTCCCATGCGAAAGAACTACCAGGTGAGTACAGTGCAAGACGCATCAATTCTGAAGGCAGGCCACTCAACAGGATTGTCATCGTCTGGGAACGTGAGACACCGCCCCCCAGTCATCACAAGTTCCTAGGCCCCTCCTGGCCAGCCTGCTCCATAACACCCTGGGTGTCCTCAGCTGTCATGTGTTTTAACTGTCAACACTTTGGTCACGTAGCCAAGCACTGTCAATTTCAGGCACCTGTGCCTTCTGTGCAGCCAATCATCTCACTAAAGAATGTCCCAATAAAGACCACGCCTTGGGACCGATGAGACCTCACCCTCAGCCACCAAGCACAAATGTTCCAGGTGCTTGCGGGAGGGTGTGACCGCCTGGCACAAGGACTGTGTCAAGCGGCCTCCCCTGCACAGCACAGTGGGGCAACCCTCCACCACCCCAGTCAACCCCCCCACCCGGGGTGGCCCCACCACTACACCTACCCCCCCCACCCGGAATGACCCCACCACCGTTCCTGACACCAACAGCCTGACAACCTTCCCTCACCTACCTGGGAAGCCTGACGCCAGCCTGCAGAGGGAGGTGTCAGAACTTCCAGCTCGCATGAATAAAATAGAAATTACCGTCAATAAGCTCCAAGAAACACTCACGAAGATTGAAAATGGTCTCAACAACATTTATGCTAAGATCAACATGGACGACCCGAGACAGTGTTCAAGTGATCATCTCGCCAGCCCGAGAAGTGAAGTGAACATCCAATTTTCTAGTGAAGGAGTTCGCCCTGAGCAGCCGTGGAGTGAGGACATGTCCCGGCCTCCATGACTGCTGGGGTTGTTAGCCGTTTGTCGCCAGGTGGTGGGGCGTCACTGCCCTCCCAGTGTGGTTGCCTGCCTGGCTACGTGCTGACGTGGCTGTTTTGACATGGGGGGCCCTTGCAATTCCTCCTGTTTTGCGGGTGAATTCAGTGGGACTAGAGTTCTCGTGTAAGGCTGGTTATCCAGCCATTGAGTTGGTAATGTGTGACATGCTTCGTGTCGGTGGAGGCTGTATATGGAGTTGAGCTTGTTACGGCCCACCGGGTGATTATCAAGTTCGTGCGGGAGGAGGAGTATCGGGACTTCTACCTCGGTATGAATGGCGTTCGTTGCAGTTGCCGGATGGCGCCGGCTCTGTTGCGGTCTCGGACCGAAGTGGTGCCCTGACGTATGTCAGTGTACACAGTGCGCCCCTGGAGTTTCCTGAAGACCTTCTCCGGTGCTTCTTCGGGAGGTTTGGTGCTGTCATCAGTGTGCGGTTGAACACGCTTTCCTCGGGGAAGTATGCTGGGACAGACGAATATCCGTACCTTAGGTATGCGCCTGCGATCGGATATACCATCTTCTGTCCGGCAGCTGGGTTACTACGTTCGGTGTACTATGCTCGGCAGCCCCGTACCTGTTTCCGGTGTGGCNAATGGCGCCTTTGTCACGGAAGATTTTCGCCGATTTTCCGTTAACATTTCCGTCCACCACCTCAAGGGTCCAAGCTAGTGGATCCTTTCTGACGTTGGGATGTTTCTTACCACTTGAGCTCACACCTGCTATGTAACCTGATTTCGGTTTTACCTTGCAATCAGCTGCACGATGACCTGGCTTACCACAGGTGTAGCACTTGTGCACCTGCTTGTTGGAGGAGTTTCCCTGCTCCCCCGACACACCAGTCTTAAGCTTAGCTCTATCGCCAATACCTGTAGCATGATGCTTCTCGTGCGGCTTCACCCCTTTCACCTGTCTCCTGGCCCCAGCCCACAGATCAGCTTGCTTGGCCATAGACAGATTTGACACAATTTCTTGCTCTTTGAGCTTGACACGCAGAGACGATTCGCATGCTTCTAAGAACTGTTCACGAATCATCAGTTGATAGAACTCCATGCTCCCAGGAGCAGTCTCCATGAGTTCACAGTAACGGTTTAGACTCGATTCTAACCGCTGTAACATGAGCACATATGTCTCACCTTTTTGCAATTGAGCCCTACGGAAATTCTCTAGCATCCGGTCTGCAGTTATGCCAAAACCGTTCAGCAGCGCTGTTGTCAATGCCTCGTAATCTCCGCGCTGGTGCGGACCCAGACTGTGGTAGATAGTTAATGCCCTACCCTTTAACAATGCACTAAGAGCGAGTGCCCACTTTGATCTTTCCCACCCGCAATCAGCGGCGTGACCTTCGAAACGCTTGATGTATGCATCCATCGAGTCGTCCCTCTCATCAAAGTTAGCTAGTTTAGGTAGTTTGACAGTCTTACCTTGTTCAACGTTAGTCTCCGTTGAACGACCACTTGTCTGGTCATCCTGCCTTGCTTGCAACTGCATGCGAGCTATGCGTTCAGTACTTTCTCGGTTCTGCTGATCAGTCCAGCGTTTGTTTTCTCTCTCTTGCTGATCAGTCCACAGTTTGCTTTCTCTGTCCTGCTGATCAGTCCAGAGTTTCATAGCTTGCTCTGCTACTTTATTCCCTTCGAATCCCAACTCCCTAACTTGGTTACGGTATTCCTCTAAGGTGAATAATTGCGAGCCTGTAATACCTACTCTTTGAGTTGGTGTCGTCCACAAGGACCTTTTGGGCCGAGATTCTTCCCCATAGAATCCCCCCAACGGAGTATTTAAAGGGCTAGATTCCCGCGTGACTCCGTTTTCTTCCGCAGCGCGCGTGATTCTAGTGACATCATTCTCGGTGACGTCACCCACAGGGGTCTCTACCTCCAAGTTGTCTCTCACTGGGGTCTCTCCCACTGTGTTATCTCTCACTGGGGTCTCACCACCGATAGCTTCATCCAGTGTGATGAGACTCGTGCACGCCACCTCAGCACTACCCTGCATGTGTGCTTGTAGCATCACCTCTTCCACGGCCCTCATGTGCTGTTCCACTCGTTCCTTACACTCTTGTTCAGTAAGAGTGTCGTAGTCGTCAGGTCTACGAGCGGTCAAGGCCAGGTGAAGATGCAGGTAGCGCTGTTTGTACTCTACACACTCAGACATACTGGTGGTGTGTGTACCTAACAGGGTGTTAAACATCCTCTGAATACTGCTCGTCACTTTTGAATTTTCAGGGAAAATTTAAGTGCGAAATTTTACTGTATAACCTAGCTCATAGGTTCCAACTAAGCCTAACACGTTGGGCGCCAGATGTGGGTGTTTTCTTTTTTTTGCTGTCACGACTGCAATGCGTACGTCGCCAATGTACATGTGGCAGACGCTTCACGAAGCTGTCGGAATTAGCAAAATAGAAAATACGAGAGCAACCGTACAGGGCCTGGGAGCAAGGTCGAGTTAGAGTCCTTGTGGGTCTCTTCTCAGACTAGCCTCACCTGGTCCTGCTCCACGTTGGTCGTTGGAATCTCCTCAATGATGTAACACTTTAAGGGACTCCTAGGGTCCTCATCAAATTTATAGTTTAGTGACTTACAGGCAACTCGGTGTTGAAGACACTTAGAGCTGAAGGCTTGAGTAATATTGGCAGTATTCAGAAGTGGTTCAACGGAAACACCGCATAAAGCTTAACAGTAGTTTATTTACTAACTTAACCACTAATACACAGGGTGCTTGATTTACTTTCGATTGGCGTCAGCAAAGCTATGGTTGCATTAGCGAGACTCTTGACGTCTGGCTAATCGACTCGTATCCACTCGTGGAGAAACACCTAACTTAACACAGTTGACAGCCAATCACTAACACGGCAACCTAACTGCCGGTATGCAAAGGGATCACAAGAGTTCCAACCGGATACTCGGTAATGATGATATGCAATAAACACAATAATAATCACACAATAACTAAATGTGTGGTGTATGTGAAGCTCACATCCACAGACGAGTGAAATGCTGTGATACCACACAGATAAACACGCATTCACCGTCGATTCACCTATAACCTGCGACAGGTATAAGAAGGTGAGAACTGTGGTTGATCCCTCAGATCAACACAGACACAATAAAACAATGACAAGATCTTGTACTTACAGATAAGGTACCTTTCCTTACGCACTCACTCAGACTCGTTTATACAAGCACTCGTAGGTGGCCTGATAGCTGGTTTCGCTCGTAGACACGGAGGGTACTCGCAGTATCTTGAGATGATTTCGTGAGTAGGGCGTGCTGTATGCTTAACAGACAGACACACGCGCACACACTGGCACTGGCGGTGCGTGAGGTGGTGACGTCACGTAGGAGTGAGGGCGGCGGCGGGCGCGAGGTACTGAGGTACACGCTCAGGATGAGTGGCGGTACCATGCACTACACTGTACACTGTGGTAATGTCACACACAGATTACTTAGGCGGCGGCACTGCCTTAGTTCACTCTAGGTCACTCACGACGATCTTTGTCACCAGGGGTTACCTGATACCAGTCTGTTTCGCTCTGGAGATTTGTCACTTTAGGCTTCTAAACAATATATTCCCACTCGTGATTCTGGCGAGTGTGTGGTATATCGCAAAGACGCTGAGTTAACTTGACGGTGAGGGATAGACGGTGATCAGTCTATTGGCCGGTAGAACAGAACACGTCCTCTTCGTATGGTCTCTCTCACGTGAATGAGTTTGCAAGGGTGCCGGGCATCTCGTGGCACACAACACAAAAGGAGTTACAATTTGACCAATAGCATTGCAGCAAATGAGCGGGAACCAATCATATTAGCTCGTTCGATGAGCAGTAGCAGGAGTGACGTCATGAACACGTCATAGCTGTTATTCCGCATCGCGCCGGTTGACCCCAGAGGTCAGACGCTGCTGGCGCCTTCCCCTCTGTCTCAGCGGGCACCAGCCATGTACTCACTGACCCTTTGGTAGCAAGTATACTTAGCTCCCTGTATCTACTTCCTGCCTAGACATACGGCGGCCTACGTATTTTAACAGTGTTCCTGGTTAAGTGGGCATTCTGGAGATACCCAACATGCTAGGTCACTATCCAGGATTAAGAGAGATAGGCTTTGTGCACGAAGATCTGTGCACTGCAATGCCATTCAAGTCAGCTGTGGGAGCATCTTGGGAGACATACTCCCACAATTACTCCATGCCGGTGATGCGCGTTGCGTTTCGCGCTCATGTTTCACCTCGTTCGACGTCTCGTTAATCACCCTGACCTACTCAACCAGTCAGCACCTACGGCTGAGAGCAGTGGGTTGTCGACAGCTCGGTCGATGTCGAGGCCCGTGGTCCTCTCCTGTTTTTGTTCGACATGCTCCTTCGTTTGTTGATACATATACAGGAGGGTCCTCGTAGCGTTTGAGCATGTTGACGTGGTACTTCTTCCTGGCACCATCGACGTCGAGCACGTAGTTTAACGAGTGCGAGCACTCCACTACCGTGAATGGGCCCTTCCACTGCAGCAAGAGCTTGTTCCTGCTGGTGGGAAGTAACAAAGTACCTTGTCACCTACACTGAACTTGCGTTCTTTTGCTTTTTTGTCGTATGTTTGCTTCTGGTACTCCTTTGGTTTTTGCTAGCTGTTCTCGGGCCAGCTGACAGGTGTTCTCCAGCCGTTCCCGTAGATCGATGACGTACTCTTACGTCGTCTTGGTTTCAGGGGTACAGTCATCGCCTTCCCACAGGTTCCTTAGTACCTGCAGAGGGCCTTTAACTGTGCGACCGTACAAAAGCTCGAAGGGTGAGAACCCTGTGCTAGCCTGTGGCACCTCCCTGTAGGCAAACAACAAAGGGTTGATATACCTGGGCCACTCCCAAGGCTGTTCGATGCACATTCTCTTCAACATCTTCTTGAGAGTGCTATTGAAGCGTTCTACCAAACCGTTTCCCATAGCATGATACGACGTGGTGAGTGATGCTCTCGCTGTGAGCAGACGTCTGACTTGGTCCATCATCTCGCTGGTAAACTGTGTCCCTCGGTCGCTATGGATCCACTCAGGTATACCAAGGCAGCTGAAAAAACCTACCAAGGCTTCCGCTACCGTTGACGTCTCGATGTTCTTCAGGGCAGCTGCTTCTGGGTACCTTGTTGCATGATCGACCATGGTCAGGATGTACTTACTGCCGTCCGTTGCACTCGGTATGATCGGACCAACCAGATCAATGCTGACCAGCTTGAACGGCTGATCAATGATGAGGAAGGGCTGAAGCTTCCCGGGCTTCACCCGTCCTCGATCAGTGGTGCGCTGACAGGTGTCACACGAGCGAGTGTAACGCTGTATTTCCCCAGTAATACCTGGCCAATAGAACACAGCTTGTATCCGCGCACTGGTCTTTGCGTGACCCATATGACCTCCCATCAGAGCTTCATGACCTAAGCGGAACACAGCCAGTCTATGCTCCTGTGGAATAACAAGTTGGTCCCAAGTGTCGTGGGGCGTCTCAACTCTGCGCACCAGTTTCCCATTATGGTGCAAGGACCAGTACTTGCGTTCCTGGTGTTGGAAAACCCTTTTCTCCTCAGCATACTTACGTATCTGGGCTAGTGTTGGGTCGCTTCCTTGGGCATTAATAAACTCCTTTGTAGAAACTCCCTGAATGTCTCGTAATTTCAAAGTTTTTTCTGGGCGAGTCGGCTTGTTGCTCTGTGACCTCGTAGTGACAGCTGCCACGAGCGAGTTACCTGTTAATGGAGTTGCTGTCGCTTCAACCAGAGGTTTTGCTTCTTTCTCCATTACATCATAGCTTGCCTTCTCTCCCTTATTCTTCAGCTGGATGAGGGTATGGTCACTCCCTGTGACGTCATCCCCGGGCGAGTCGCCAGCTCCAGCTGACTGAGGGCGGCTGCACACAGCTGATGCAGCGTCCTCACGCTCCCCCGTTTTCTTCGAGGGTGGACTCGGACAATCAGAGATTCCTGGAACATTTCCCAATAATAATCCATATATAGCACGTTCCTGTTGAACGGCGCGGATTTTACCTTTGATATAAGGTGTGTCGACCCACACATACACCTCCACCACCTCTTTAGTACATCCATTTGGGAATTTGACATAGATATGTCTCCCTGTCTCAGATCCTGGCTTTACTAAGCTTTTTCTTACCATGTGAGTAGTGGCGCCTTTGTCACGGAAGATTTCCGCCGATTTTCCGTTTACATTTCCGTCCACTACCTCAAGGGTCCAAGCTAGTGGATCCTTTCCGACGTTGGGATGTTTCTTACCACTTGAGCTCACACCTGCTATGTAGCCTGATTTCGGTTTTACCTTGCAATCAGTTGCACGATGACCTGACTTACCACAGGTGTAACACTTGTGCACATGCTTGTTGGAGGAGGTTCCCTGCTTCCCCGACACACCAGTCTTAGGCTTAGCTCCTTCACCAATACCTGTAGCATGATGCTTCTCGTGCGGCTTCACCCCTTT
>WNGS01167241.1:0-10650 GCA_020271785.1 Procambarus virginalis | reverse complement strand
AAATGAACTATGCTAAGATGGTTTAAGCTGGGCTAGGTTAGGATAAGCTAGGCATGCAGGGCCCCGATTGACCAGTGGAGTCTAATGGTCTAACCTTCTAGCTAGTTTGCCGACCTAAGAGTGTAAATGCCTAGCCCCTAACCTGAGATATATACAAGAGTTGTTACATTCTTGTACAGCCACTAGTACGCGTAGCGTTTCGGGCAGGTCCCTGGAATACGATCCCCGCCACGAAGAATCGCTTTTTCATCCAAGTACACATTTTACTGTTGCATTAAACAGAGGCTACAGTAAAGGATTTGCGCCCAGTAAATTCTCTCCGGCCAGGATACGAACCCATGACATAGCGCTCGCGGAACGCCAGGCGAGTGTCCTACCAGTACACCACCTGTTGCAATATTATTATAAAAGAAATATTACTTATTATAATCTTAATACTAAATACCTAGATAACACAGGTGGCCTGTTGTTGTGTTGATTTAGGGGTGACGACGACCGTGGGATCGGATGCGACCCACAAGTGGCCTGCACCATGCTTTCTAAGGCGTCCATCTCATAACAAAACAAATCCGTGCATTCATACACAAACAGAGACCCCGTGGCTATTCGAATACTTGCAATTCTTTTATTTAAAATAATAACAATTAGATTAATAATAATTAACATATTTTTACTCAAGATTCACAAAAGTTATTAATAATATTTTAAAAGAAAATTTAAAAGACATCTAAAAACAGATATACAGACTTTGTGTGATATTTATTTCAACATTATATATTAATAGAATATTGTAACTATTATTTTCAAATATTAGGTAGTTGCCAGCTACGAATATCGCATATAAACGTTGCAAAAAGATTTTAGATTGAATTAACACATTACACATTTATGGAGTAATTAACAACAAAACAATCTTTATTTTCATTGCAGAACATATATCAGAGCATACTAGTGACTCATACATTTAAAATAATGTGATTTTTAAACAATTCGGTTGTAAACCCGCAGAACTGCCTACCCGCCAAAGACGTAACATAAGAAATGGTATATAACTCATTATTTTAAATTCCATATATAATCATAATAATTTTCGGCAGCTATCGAGGTTTATTTTGTTGCCGCCGAAGGCGGCTAGTTTATTGTGCACCCCATACTCATCCTGTGAGCGGTAGCGCAAAAGCATTACAGAGGGCACAAAAGGTCTTTATCAGACCTCATCTTAGATTATTACATTAACAATTACATCTATCATTCACACCTTATAGTTACAATGTCAGCTAGTTACAGAGTAAGTGCTATTCAAGAGCTACATATTAACAGTAAGTCATCATACATTAATGGTAGGTCTTATCGCTAATACATAATCGTTTGACCAATGGGGATATTACAGAGTCATAGGGGAGCTTCTGTTTATTATTAGTCCATACATACAGTGCAAGGATTTCAGGGAACTTATCCATGGTAATAAGATATGTTGCCATATCATACAGATTTAGATTTATACAGCTTAGATTTATCTCTAAATGGCTCAATTTTACTACAATCCAAGATATAGTGTTCGAAATTCCTGTACTCTAACAAGATGCTACTTGCTGTTTAGCTATTTAAATTCTTGGAAAATCGTAATGACCAGCGACATAAATATAACAATGAAATAGTAGCTGGTAACTGTCGGTGAACGAAAAATAAAATTCCAAATTGGTTAGATGTTTTCCTAAATATAAAGATCGACCTGAAGGATTTTTATGAATTATGGACTAATTAAGCAAAAAAAATAGGTAATTTTACTTGAAGAACAGATACCAGAGAATAGTTAGTGAGTACATTTATATTGTATAATGGGAGAAAGCCCCTGGCAGCCGCAAATTAAAATAACCACCTACATTAATTGATAACTAGGAAATAGTATCTGGAAACTTTATCTGAACGAAAACATAATACCAATTTGTTTAGATGTTTTTCTTAATATAAAGATCAACAGTAAGGAATCTTATTCATTATGGACAAATTAACAAAAAAAAAACGATAATTTTCATTGAGGACCATATATTAGAGCATACTTAGTCACTTATATATTAAAAGTATAGTGTATTTGAACCATTGGGGTTGAAAACAAACGGAACGGCCTACCCGAAACGTCGTAACATAAAATGTTGTATATGTTTGCTAATTTATTATTTGATAAATGATTATTATTAATTTACGACGACTATAGAGGTTTCCCATTAGTTAAATTACTGTAGTCTGACTAAATGCTACTACAAACCTATATAAATCCTTGGGAAAGTCACAATGACCAGCGACATTAAAGCATAAAGGGTTAAATAGTAACAGGCAACTGTCGGCGAACGAAAAATTCATTTCCAAATTTATTAGATCTTTTCCTAAATATAAATATCGATAGGCTGTAATTTTCTGGATTATGGCCTAATTAAGGCAAAAATATATATATATTTTTACTTGAAGAACAAATATCTGAGCATAGTCAGTGAGTTATAGAATAATAAGAATGTGGTATTTCATTGTATAACAAGAGATAGTCCATGGAAGCGATAATAGACGTAGTTTTAGACAAATAACGTCAAAAAACAGCCGTAGAGTCAAACGGCAAATGCTGACGTTCTTTTTGAGAGAACAGGTTGCTCCAGGAACCATCCTGACCTTCCTCAGGAACCATCCTGGCCTTCTCCAAGAACCATCCTGGCCTTCTCCATAAACCATCCTGGCCTTCTCCAGGAACCATCCTGACCTTCCTCAGGAACCATCCTGACCTTCTCCAGGATCTATCCTGACCTTCCTCAGGCACCATCCTGACCTTCTTCAGGAACCATCCCTACCTTCCTCAGGAACCATCCGACCTTCTTCAGGAACCATCCCGACCTTCCTCAGGAACCATCCTCACCTTCTTCAGGAACTATCCTGACCTTCTCCAGGAACCATCCCGACCTTCCTCAGGAACCATCCTGACCTTCTCCAGGAACCATCCTGACCTTCCTCAGGAACCATCCTGACCTTCTCCAGGAACCATCCTGACCTTCCTCAGGAACCATCCTGACCTTCCTCAGGAACCATCCTGACCTTCTCCAGGAACCGTCCTGACTTTCTCCAAGAACCATCTTGGCCTTCTCTATGAACCATCCCGACCTTCTCCAGGAACCGCTCACTTAAAGTTTGCAATTACCTAAGTTTGGAAAAAGATTTTTTCGTCGATAACAGTTTTATGTTACACGAGAGAGTGAGAGATAATTTTTTTGCTGAAGTGTGTTACTTATCCTCTGACCTGGAGCCCTTTCACCTTGTGACATGGCGACCTTTAGCTTGCTGATACATATCCAGGTCAACTTAGACGAAGCAAAAAGAGTTTGGTTACATATAGGCTGATCACCTAAGGCAAGACATTTGTTGTTTTAGATTTAGCTACTCAGACGAAATGTCCACGTGGCACATGCTATGGTGAGCCAGTAGTTGTTTTCTATTGTTGGTAATAACCTTGTTACTGTGATATTTGGGTTAGGGTCTTAAATGGTGGTTAAGTTTCCTCCTTTCTTCTATTTTTTTTCCGCTTCTGTTTTAGTGCACAGGTTTCAGTATTCTTTTAATAACATTATCTTGGTGGCGGATGAAGAATGGGACACACTAGTGGTCAACAGGACCAGGGACTTGGTTATATATACCCAGGACACCCCAGACAACACGACCAGGGACTTGGTTATATATACCCAGGACACCCCAGACAAGACGACCAGGGACTTGGTATATATATACCCAGGACACCCAGACAACACGACCAGGGACTTGGTTATATATTACCCAGGACACCCCAGACAACACGACCAGGGGCTTGGGAGAGAATTGTGTTCTGTCAACTTGACTTGGATCCCAAGATTGCAAGTACTTGTGCAGTTTTGTGCATTGTAGACTGGTGATTACTCCTATCCCAGGCTAAAAGTGTCTCTGGCCAGGTATCCTCGGATCGGTAATGGCATTTGAAGTTCAGACATAGTGTGTATGGTGACACACTGGCAGACGTAGTGTGTATGGTGGCATACTGGCAGACATAGTGTGTATGGTGACACACTGGCAGACATAATGAGTATGGTGACACACTGGCAGACATAGTGTGTATGGTGACACACTGGCAGACATAGTGTGTATGGTGACACACTGGCAGACATAGTGTGTATGGTGACACACTGGCAGACATAATGAGTATGGTGACACACTGGCAGACATAGTGTGTATGGTGACATACTGGCAGACGTAGTGTGTATGGTGACATACTGGCAGCTGTGTATGGTGACATACTGGCAGGTGTGTATGGTGACACACTGGCAGACATAGTGTGTATGGTGACACACTGGCAGGTGTGTATGGTGACACACTGGCAGGTGTGTATGGTGACACACTGGCAGGTGTGTATGGTGACACACTAGCAGGTGTGTATGGTGACATACTGGCAGACATAGTGTGTATGGTGACACACCGGCAGGTGTGTATGGTGACATACTGGCAGGTGTGTACGGTGACACACTGGTAGGTGTGTATATGACATGCTGACAGACATAGGTGTATGGTGACACACTGGCAGGTGTGTATGGTGACACACTGGCAGGTGTGTATGGTGACACACTGGCAGACGTAGTGTGTATGGTGACATGCTGGCAGGTGTGTATGGTGACACACTGGCAGGTGTGTATGGTGACATACTGACAGACATAGTGTGTATAGTAACACACTGGCAGGTGTGTATGGTGACACTGGCAGGTGTGTATGGTGACACTGGCAGGTGTGTATGGTGACATACTGGCAGGTGTGTATGGTGACATACTGGCAGGTGTGTATGGTGACACACTGGCAGGTGTGTATGGTGACACACTAGCAGGTGTGTATGGTGACATACTGGCAGACATAGTGTGTATGGTGACACACCGGCAGGTGTGTATGGTGACATACTGGCAGGTGTGTACGGTGACACACTGGCAGGTGTGTATATTGACATGCTGACAGACATAGTGTGTATGGTGACACACTGGCAGGTGTGTATGGTGACACACTGGCAGGTGTGTATGGTGACACACTGGCAGGTGTGTATGGTGACATACTGGCAGGTGTGTATGGTGACACACTGGCAGGTGTGTATGGTGACACACTGGCAGGTGTGTATGGTGACACACTGGCAGGTGTGTATGGTGACATACTGGCAGGTGTGTATGGTGACACACTGGCAGGTGTGTATGGTGACACACTGGCAGGTGTGTATGGTGACACACTGGCAGGTGTGTATGGTGACATACTGGCAGGTGTGTATGGTGACACGATGGCAGATGGCAGTTTATTCAAGTCGCATGCATGGTCATAGAGTGATTCCGCCGCCATTAACCAAGCACAGGAGTGTTGCAGGCAGCATAAGAGTCAAGGTTTGGAGGTGACCTCCCTAATGGTTGACAAAACCTTCCTCCCACTCCCTGTGACATTAGACGGACCATACTTCACCCATTCAGGTGTTGGTTATTGTAGAAACTGCATTCTGATTCGTATTCTGTGTGGAGGTCTCTTGTTGTGAGAGAGGTGTGCGCCTGGGAACTTTGGGAACCTTGCTCTTAGCTCCGTCACCTCATTCTTTTCGAAGCTTTCCGTGTGTTATAGCATGGACTCCTTTCAATACTTGAGTTCCGTCCCTCTCGAGAGCTACCAACTCTAACTCATCCTATTGCGAGACGACTTCCATGACTGCAGAGACGGTTGCCCATTCATCAAAGGCTAAGATGAGCGAGCATATGGATGTGCGGTGTGAATGTCAAGTAGATGCTTATATGTACACATGGTAATAACCCACATTTCATGGTGCTCAATGCGGCCCAGTGAGTGTGGTGGTGGTGCCTCTTGCCTGAGTCTGGTGCTGTCACTCACACCAAGAATCCTCCACACCAAATAGATTTGCATATGACACCTCTTTAAGTAGACAATTACCACACATGTGGAAATATTTATGTTTAATAAACTTGAAGATGTGTAGGTGCATATTGTGTTTCCAGAATACCTTTCTTCCTCAATCACGAGACTCTGCACGTCTCCACACAAGGTTCCCCTGTCTATAATAGCCATGCAAGTAATTTTTTTATTGCGAGATTACTGTGATCTCCCAGCAACACCTGGTGGAGCGGATAAACCAAGATTAAAATAGATTGGCATGCACTAAAATAGATTAAAAACAACAATGGGAAGGAGTATTTAGCCATGTTTGTAGTCCAGACTACCTCTGTTTAGTCCAGACTGCCTCTGTGTAGTCCAGACTACCTCTGTGTAGTCCAGACTACCTCTGTGTAGTCCAGACTACCTCTGTGTAGTCCAGACTACCTCTGTGTAGTCCAGACTGGCTCTGTGTTGTCCAGACTACCTCTGTGTAGTCCAGACTACCTCTGTGTAGTCCAGACTACCTCTGTGTAGTCCAGATTGGCTCAGTGTAGCCCAGACTGCCTCTGTGTAGTCCAGACTGTCTCTGTGTAGTCCAGACTACCTCTGTGTAGTCCAGACTACCTCTGTGTAGTCCAGACTACCTCTGTGTAGTCCAGACTGCCTCTGTGTAGTCCAGATTGGCTCAGTGTAGCCCAGACTGCCTCTGTGTAGTCCAGACTGTCTCTGTGTAGTCCAGACTACCTCTGTGTAGTCCAGACTACCTCTGTGTAGTCCAGACTACCTCTGTGTAGTCCAGACTACCTCTGTGTAGTCCAGACTGCCTCTGTGTAGTCCAGACTGCCTCTGTGTAGTCCAGATTGGCTCTGTGTAGCCCAGACTGCCTCTGTGTAGTCCAGACTGCCTCTGTTTAGTCCAGACTACCTCTGTGTAGTCCAGACTACCTCTGTGTAGTCCAGACTGCCTCTGTGTAGTCCAGACTACCTCTGTGTAGTCCAGACTGCCTCTGTGTAGTCCAGACTGCCTCTGTGTAGTCCAGATTGGCTCTGTGTAGTCCAGACTGCCTCTGTGTAGTCCAGACTGCCTCTGTGTAGTCCAGACTGCCTCTGTGTAGTCCAGACTACCTCTGTGTAGTCCAGACTGCCTCTGTGTAGTCCAGACTGCCTCTGTGTAGTCCAGATTGGCTCTGTGTAGCCCAGACTGCCTCTGTGTAGTCCAGACTGCCTCTGTGTAGTCCAGACTGCCTCTGCGTTGTCCAGACTGCCTCTGTGTAGTCCAGACTACCTCTGCGTAGTTCAGACTACCTCTGTGTAGTCCAGACTACCTCTGTGTAGTCCAGACTACCACTGTGTAGTCCAGACTACCCCTGTGTAGTCCAGACTACCTCTGTGTAGTCCAGACTACCACTGCGTAGTCCAGACTACCACTGTGTAGTCCAGACTACCACTGTGTAGTCCAGACTGCCACTGTGTAGTCCAGACTACCACTGTGTAGTCCAGACTACCACTGTATAGTCCAGACTACCACTGTGTAGTCCAGACTGCCTCTGTGTAGTCCAGACTACCTCTGTGTAGTCCAGACTACCACTGTGTAGTCCAGACTACCACTGTGTAGTCCAGACTACCTCTGTATACTCCAGACTGTGTAGTCCAGACTACCACTGTGTAGTCCAGACTACCACTGTGTAGTCCAGACTACCACTGTGTAGTCCAGACTGTGTAGTCCAGACTACCACTGTGTAGTCCAGACTGCCTCTGTGTAGTCCAGACTACCTCTGTGTTGTCCAGACTGTGTAGTCCAGACTACCACTGTGTAGTCCAGACTACCTCTGTGTAGTCCAGACTGTGTAGTCCAGACTACCACTGTGTAGTCCAGACTGTGTAGTCCAGACTACCTCTGTGTAGTCCAGACTGTGTAGTCCAGACTACCTCTGTGTAGTCCAGACTACCTCTGTATAGTCCAGACTACCACTGTGCAGTCCAGACTACCACTGTATAGTCCAGACTGTGTAGTCCAGACTACCACTGTGTAGTCCAGACTGTGTAGTCCAGACTACCTCTGTGTAGTCCAGACTACCCCTGTATAGTCCAGACTACCTCTGTGTTGTCCAGACTGTGTAGTCCAGACTACCACTGTGTAGTCCAGACTACCACTGTGTAGTCCAGACTACCTGTGTGTAGTCCAGACTGTGTAGTCCAGACTACCACTGTGTAGTCCAGACTGTGTAGTCCAGACTACCTCTGTGTAGTCCAGACTACCCTGTATAGTCCAGACTACCTCTGTGTTGTCCAGACTGTGTAGTCCAGACTACCACTGTGTAGTCGAGACTACCACTGTGTAGTCCAGACTACCTCTGTAGTCCAGACTGTGTAGTCCAGACTACCACTGTGTAGTCCAGACTGTGTAGTCCAGACTACTCTGGTGTAGTCCAGACTACCTCTGTATAGTCCAGACTACCACTGTGTAGTCCAGACTACCATGTATAGTCCAGACTGTGTAGTCCAGACTACCTCTGTGTAGTCCAGACTACCACTGTGTAGTCCAGACTACCACTGTATAGTCCAGACTACTTCTGTTTAGTCCAGACTGCCTCTGTGTAGTCCAGACTACCACTGTGTAGTCCAGACTACCTCTGTGTAGTCCAGACTACCTCTGTGTAGTCAGACTACCACTGCGTAGTCCAGACTGCCTCTGTGTAGTCCAGACTGCCTCTGTGTAGTCAAGACTACCTCTGTGTAGTCCAGACTACCTCTGTGTAGTCCAGACTGTGTAGTCCAGACTACCTCTGTGTAGTCCAGACTACCTCTGGTAGTCCAGACTACCACTGTGTAGTCCAGACTGCCTCTGTGTAG
Organism: Procambarus virginalis; assembly: GCA_020271785.1. Classification (NCBI taxonomy): domain Eukaryota; kingdom Metazoa; phylum Arthropoda; class Malacostraca; order Decapoda; family Cambaridae; genus Procambarus; species Procambarus virginalis. The sequence goes on along the minus strand of WNGS01167241.1, from coordinate 1,885 downwards.
TCCAGACTGCCTCTGTGTAGTCCAGACTACCTCTGTGTAGTCCAGACTACACTGTGTAGTCCAGACTACCCTGTATAGTCCAGACTACACTGTGTAGTCCAGACTGCTCTGTGTAGTCCAGACTACCTCTGTGTGTCCAGACTACCACTGTGTAGTCCAGACTACCACTGTGTAGTCCAGACTACCTCTGTATAGTCCAGACTGTGTAGTCCAGACTACCACTGTGTAGTCCATACTACCACTGTGTAGTCCAGAACCACTGTGTAGTCCAGACTACCACTGTGTAGTCCAGACTACCACTGTGTAGTCCAGACTGTGTAGTCCAGACTACCACTGTGTAGTCCAGACTGCCTCTGTGTAGTCCAGACTACCTCTGTGTTGTCCAGACTGTGTAGTCCAGACTACCACTGTGTAGTCCAGACTACCTCTGTATAGTCCAGACTGTGTAGTCCAGACTACCACTGTGTAGTCCAGACTGTGTAGTCCAGACTACCTCTGTGTAGTCCAGACTGTGTAGTCCAGACTACCTCTGTGTAGTCCAGACTACCTCTGTATAGTCCAGACTACCACTGTGTAGTCCAGACTACCACTGTATAGTCCAGACTGTGTAGTCCAGACTACCACTGTGTAGTCCAGACTGTGTTCCAGACTACCTCTGTGTAGTCCAGACTACCCTGTATAGTCCAGACTACCTCTGTGTTGTCCAGACTGTGTAGTCCAGACTACCACTGTGTAGTCCAGACTACCACTGTGTAGTCCAGACTACCTGTGTATAGTCCAGACTGTGTAGTCCAGACTACCACTGTGTAGTCCAGACTGTGTAGTCCAGACTACCTCTGTGTAGTCCAGACTACCCTGTATAGTCCAGACTACCTCTGTGTTGTCCAGACTGTGTAGTCCAGACTACCACTGTGTAGTCCAGACTACACTGTGTAGTCCAGACTACCTCTGTATAGTCCAGACTGTGTAGTCCAGACTACCACTGTGTAGTCCAGACTGTGTAGTCCAGACTACCTCTGTGTAGTCCAGACTACCTCTGTAAGTCCAGACTACCACTGTGTAGTCCAGACTACCACTGTATAGTCCAGACTGTGTAGTCCAGACTACCTCTGTGTAGTCCAGACTACCACTGTGTAGTCCAGACTACCACTGTATAGTCCAGACTACTCTGTTTAGTCCAGACTGCCTCTGTGTAGTCCAGACTACCACTGTGTAGTCCAGACTACCTCTGTGTAGTCCAGACTACCTCTGTGTAGTCCAAACTACCACTGCGTTGTCCAGACTGCCTCTGTGTAGTCCAGACTGCCTCTGTGTAGTCCAGACTACCTCTGTGTAGTCCAGACTACCTCTGTGTAGTCCAGACTGTGTAGTCCAGACTACCTCTGTGTAGTCCAGACTACCTCTGTGTAGACCAGACTACCTCTGTATAGTCCAGACTACTGTGTGTAGTCCAGACTGCTCTGTGTAGTCCAGACTACCACTGTGTAGTCCAGACTACCTCTGTGTAGTCCAGACTACCTCTGTGTAGTCCAGACTACCTCTGTGTAGTCCAGACTACCTCTGTGTAGTCCAGACTACCTCTGTGTAGTCCAGACTACCTCTGTGTAGTCCAGACTACCTCTGTGTAGTCCAGACTACCTCTGTGTAGTCCAGACTGCCTCTGTGCAGTCCAGACTGCCTCAGTGTAGTCCAGACTGCCTCTGTGTAGTCCAGACTGCCTCTGTGTAGTCCAGACTGCCTCTGTGTAGTCCAGACTGCCTCTGTGTACTCCAGACTACCTCTGTATAGTCCAGACTACCTCTGTGTAGTCCAGACTGCCTCTGTGTAGTCCAGACTGCCTCTGTGTAGTCCAGACTGCCTCTGTGTAGTCCAGACTGCCTCTGTG
>WNGS01167240.1:115132-132862 GCA_020271785.1 Procambarus virginalis | reverse complement strand
ATATATATATATATATATATATATATATATATATATATATATATATATATATATATATATATATATATATATATTTATATATATATATATATATATATGGGACATGGGCATGGGACATGAGTTGGCATGGGACTATACTTGCGTATCCACCCTGGCAGCCACATACATCAACCTCTCTGCCGGCACAGCAGGAGCCGCGGCGACACACAGAGAAAGAGACAAGTCAGCCAAGTATAGGCAATTAGATCATCGGTACAACTTCGTTCCAATAGGGTCTGAGACCCTATCCCCATGGGGAGAGAGTGCAAGAAGGTTTCTAAAGGATCTTGGTTCCAAGCTCATTGACACCACAAGAGACCCTAGAGCGGCAAGTTTTCTCTTTCAGCGCCTCAGTGTCGCGATCCAGAGGGGGAATGCTCGCTGCATCCTCGGATCCTGCCCAACGTCGGAGGAGTTCGAGGAAAACTACAGCCTCTAGGAAGCGAACTATTTTTGTGTCCTCTTAATGCTCATTTTTTTGTATACAATCAGATATGTAACTATATTATATATATATTAAAAAAAAAAAAAAAAAAAAAAAAAAAGGGTGGTAGGAGAAGCGAAGACCCTCATGTATTCAGAGTTAAATGGCAAGTTTTTCCCTGAATGCTCTGTGTTTCCTTCTCTGAGGCTGTGGGTCCCTATAATTGCACCAGAGGTGGTACCCCCCTATATATATATATTTATATATATATATATATATATATATATATATATATATATATATATATATATATATATATATATATATATATATATATATATATATATATATATATATATATATATATATATAAGAACTCCCAGAACCCCATCAACCAGGTATCAACCTCACCCAAATATATATAAATATATATATATATATATATATATATATATATATATATATATATATATATATATATATATATATATATGTCGTACTAGTAGCCAGAACGCACTTCTCGCCACTATGCAAGGCCGATTTCTAATAAGCCAAGTTTTCATGAATTAATTGTTTTTCGACTACCTAACCTACCTAACCTAACCTAACCTAACTTTTTCGGCTACCATACCTAACCTAACCTATAAGATAGGTTAGGTTAGGTTAGGTAGGGTTGGTTAGGTTCGGTCATATATTACGTTAATTTTAACTCCAATAAAAAAAATTGACCTCATACATAATGAAATGGGTAGCTTTATCATTTCATAAGAAAAAATTGAGAAAATATATAATTCTGAAAACTTGGCTTATTGGCAAATCGGGCCTTGCATAGTAGGCCAGTAGACGTTCTGGCTACTAGGTACATTATATACATATAATATATAATATATATATATATATATATATATATATATATATATATATATATATATATATATTATATATATAATATATATATACACAATATTATTATATATATATATATATATATATATATATATATATTATATATATATATATATATATATATATATATATAGTAGTATATATGTCGTACCTAGTAGCCAGAACGCACTTCTCGGCCTACTATGCAAGGCCCGATTTGCCTAATAAGAAGAGTTTCATGAATTAATTGTTTTTCGACTACCTAACCTACCTAACCTAACCTAACTAACTTTTTCGGGACCTAAACCTAACCTATAAAGATAGGTTAGTTTAGGTTAGGTAGGGTTGGTTAGGTTCGGTCATATATCTACGTTAATTTTAACTCGAATAAAAAAAAATGACCTCATACATAATGAAATGGGTAGCTTTATCATTTCATACGAAAAAAATTGAGAAAATATATAATTCAGGAAAACTTGGCTTATTAGGCAAATCGGGCCTTGCATAGTAGGCCGAGAAGTGAGTTCTGGCTACTAGGTACGACATATATATAAATATACATACCTGGTTGATGGGGTTTTGGGAGTTGTTCTACTCCCCAAGCCCGGCCCGAGGCCAGGCTTGACTTGTGAGAGTTTGGTCCACCAGGCTGTTGCTTGGAGCGGCCCGCAGGCCCACATACCCACCACAGCCCGGTTGGTCCGGCACTCCTTGGAGGAATAAATCTAGTTTCCTCTTGAAGATGTCCACGGTTGTTCCGGCAATATTTCTTATGCTTGCTGGGAGGACGTTGAACAACCGCGGACCTCTGATGTTTATACAGTGTTCTCTGATTGTGCCTATGGCACCTCTGCTCTTCACTGGTTCTATTCTGCATTTTCTTCCATATCGTTCACTCCAGTACGTTGTTATTTTACTGTGTAGATTTGGTACTTGGCCCTCTATTATCTTCCAGGCGTATATTATTTTATATCTCTCTCGTCTTCTTTCTAGTGAGTACATTTGGAGAGCTTTGAGACGATCCCAATAATTTAGGTGCTTTACCTCGTCTATGCGTGCCATATATGTTCTCTGTATTCCCTCTATTTCAGCAATCTCTCCTGCTCTGAAGGGGAAAGTGAGTAATGAGCAGTACTCAAGACGGGACAACACAAGTGACTTGAAGAGTACAACCATTGTGATGGGATCCCTGGATTTGAAAGTTCTCGTAATCCATCCTATCATTTTTCTGGCTGTCGCAATATTTGCTTGGTTATGCTCCTTAAACGTTAGGTCGTCAGACATTATTATTCCCAAATCCTTTACATGCTGTTTTCCTACTATGGGTACATTTGATTGTGTTTTGTACTCTGTATTATGTTTAGGGTCCTCATTTTTACCGTACCTGAATACCCGGAATTTATCACTGTTAAACATCATGTTATTTTCTGATGCCCAGTCGAAAACTTTATTAAAATCAGCTTGAAGTTTTTCAATGTCTTCAGCCGAGGTAATTTTCATACTGATTTTTGTGTCATCTGCAAAGGATGATTCGAAGCTGTGACTTGTATTTTTGTCTATATCTGATATGAGAATAAGGAAAAGCAGCGGTGCAAGGACTGTACCCTGAGGTACAGAGCTTTTAACTGCACTTGGACTAGATTTTATATGGTTGACCGTTACTCGCTGAGTCCTGTTTGACAGAAAACTGAGTATCCATCGTCCTACTTTACCGGTTATTCCCATCGACTACATTTTGTGTGCTATCACGCCATGGTCACATTTATCGAAAGCCTTTGCGAAGTCCGTGTATATCACATCAGCATTCTGTTTTTCTTCTAATGCCTCAGTGACTTTGTCGTAGTGCTCAAGTAGCTGTGAGAGGCACGATCTTCCCGCTCGAAATCCATGTTGGCCTGGGTTGTGAAGGTCATTGGTCTCCATGAAATTGGTGACCTGACTCCTAATCACTCTCTCAAATACTTTTATGATGTGCGATGTTAGTGCAACTGGTCTATAATTCTTTGCCAATGCTTTGCTCCCTCCCTTGTGTAGAGGGGCTATGTCTGCTACTTCAAGTGCATTTGGTATCTCCCCCGTGTCCAAGCTCTTCCTCCACACTATACTGAGTGCCTGTGCTACCGGCACTTTGCATTTCTTTATAAATATTGAATTCCATGAGTCAGGACCTGGGGCGGAGTGCATGGGCATGTTTTCAATTTCTCTTTCAAAATTTAGTGCGCTCGTGTTGATATCAGTTATATTTACAGGGGTTTGAATATCCCGCATAAAGAAATTATCTGGATCTTCCACTTTCATGTTGTTTATTGGAGTGCTAAACATGTCCTCATACTGCTTTTTTAGGATTTCACTAATTTCTTTGTCATCCTCCGTGTATGAACCTTCACTTGTACGAATAGGTCCAATACTGGCAGTGGTTTTTGCTTTTGATTTCGCATATGAGAAGAAATATTTTGGATTTTTCTTTATTTCCTGAATTGCTTTCTGTTCTAACTGCCTTTCTTCAGTTTCATATGAGTGTTTCAATTTCCGCTCGATTTCTTCAATCTCCCTATTTAATTTATTCCTTCTTTGACGGGAAATTCGTGTCTGCATAAGCAGTTCTGTTATTTTTTTCCTGCGTTTATACTGTCGTCTGCGTTCTCTTTCTACGTTAGATCTCTTTCTGGCTTTCCTCAAGGGAACATGTTTCAGACAGACTTGATACGCTTCCGCAGTCAGTTTTTCTATTCCTTCTGTAGGACTTGTATTACTTAAAACAGTTTCCCATGGAATGTTTGTAAGTTCCCTATTTATTATCTCCCAGTCTATCCTTTTATTATTAAAATTGAATTTACTGAATAGCCCCTCTCGCTTTATCAACGTTTTAGGTCTATTCTGAGTATTGATGGTCGTTTGCACTTCAATGAGCTTGTGATCTGAATATGTGGTATCTGATATCGTAATGTATGATAATGTCTTCATTGTTCGTAAAGACCAAATCTAAAATATTTTCATTTCTCGTTGGCTCCGATATCTGCTGACTGAGTGAAAATTTGTCACAGAATCTAAGTAGTTCTCTTATCTGTGGTTGGTTAGGTCCCGATAGATTTCCTGGTATAATATTATTGTTTGCTATTTTCCACCTGAGACTAGGCAAGTTGAAGTCACCTAGGAAGATAATATCAGGTATCGGGTTCTCCAAATTATCAAGGCTATTCTCTATTTTGTTTATCTGTTCTGTGAATTCCTCAGCCGTTGCATCTGGCGGTTTATATATTAGAATAATCACTAAATTTATTTTCTCTATTTTTAATCCCAGTACCTCTACCACCTCATTTGTAACGTTTAGGAGCTCCGAGCATACAAGGTCTTCCCTAATATACAGACCCACTCCTCCATGTGACCTACTTTTCCTATCACACCTGTATAGGTTATATCCTGGAATCCAGATCTCACTGTCCAACAATTCCCCTGCATGGGTTTCTGTGAAAGCTCCAAATACTGCATTTGACTCCGTGAGGAGACCATTTATGAACTGTACTTTGTTGTTTGTTCTTGTTTTCAGTCCTTGTATGTTGGCAAAGATGAATGAGGTTACTCTATTAGCGATAGTTTGAATGGGAGACTTTCTCGGCAAGCCCATTATGCGTGGACATAATAAGTTTGTTCTGACCAGTACTGATTGTTGTAGGGAAGTTGCCTGTCGTAGTTGTAGTTCCCTTTCGGTGTGTAATTGTACCTGTAGTTCTGGAATGCAAGTGGATCTGGCATCCAGTTCCATACACTCTCCATGCTCCTCCTTTTGAATTCTCTGTCGGTCTGGTATAAAAAATTTATAGAGTTTCCTCCTAATTCATTATCCTGCTTGCCACTCTTTATGTAGCGTTCCGTGCCTTTCACGTGAAAGTGTGGGCAGCTGAGGTCATAGCATTTCCTGTCCTTCAGTGAGGTTTGGCACATGTCAGGATGGAAAAACCTACATATTGATCCAAATCGACACTCACCTTTCCTAAGCATATTTAAACGTTTTTTGGGATGTTGGTAACTGCATTTTAATCCTTTCTTATTACCAGCATATCTATGTCTGCATATGCCCTTTGCATAAAATTTGCATAAGTCTGTCCTTCTGTTCTGAATTGCTCTATCGGGAACCGTCGTAGTGTCTGTACCTATCGAGCTGTCAGTGCTGTCTGGTACACTTTCTAGTTTACTGACATCCACATCCGGGCCTACTGAGTCAGAGTTTACAACTTCCAGTCGTCCTCAGGCTAGAGGAGAAGCAGGAAGGATGTACCCATCCTCCTGTTTGACATAGGCCTAGGCCTAAGGTCTAGTCTTCAGTGCGCCAAGTAGGTCAGCTACAGCGGCACTAAGTGTGCACCGCCCCTCCTACCAACTGTGGAAGGCCGTGGATGTGTGGATTGGCCAGAAATTAAAGCAGTAATTGTTAATGTGGCAATATCGAGGCACGCTGAGGGGAGAGTTGTGAGGTAGGTGGGCCGCCCCGCGGTAACTGGTGCCCCAGGCATCACTCCTGTGAAAAATAGTCTTTGTGCCCTCCCTACCCAAGGTCGTGGTTTGTGTGTGCGACTAGTGTGTTTACACAAGAGACTGCCAGGACACCCCATATATTGCCCCTCCCTACACTACGTGTGAATGTAAACCTTGTGCCGTGTAGGTGTCTATATGTACACGTGTGTGTGTGTAGGGCAGAGTGCAGTGTTGAAGACATACCACCCAACAACACATGAAGTGAGCCGCAGCAAATAGATGGTTTATGACACGAGAAGTAACACTTTGAGACAACGAGTGAACATGGCTGGTGTGCCCGAGAACCATCACGGCCCCCCCGGCGGGGGCTCCTGTCCCCGCCAGGGGCCCCTGGATGCTGATCCACTCCCGGGGCCCTCCAGTGAGGATCCCCACCCGGGACCCCCCAACAGTAATGGTACAGGTGACTCAGCAACAGAGGATGATGATGATAACTACCAACTAATCCAAGGCAGAAACGCAAAGAAGCGGGACAAGTCACAGCGACAGGATGAGCAGCAGCAGCAACCTCAACAACAACAACAACAACGACGACAAGACGAAGACAGTGAGTGGCACACCCTAATCTTTCCTGCAACAGGATTGACAGCAGCAGATAAGTAAAGATGGATTGTTGCGGCCGCCCGCGCCAACAGAGCAGAGTATCGCATAGAGAGCAGGTGTGTAGGCGGCAATGTTAGTGCACGGGTGCAGGGTTACAGTGTCCTGAAGTACTTCACAGAGACCAGTCTCGAGTATCAAGGTAAGAATGTTAAATTGTTGGAAGCAAACCCACAGACAAGACAAACTAAAATTATAATTAAGAACTATAGTATTCATGTTGACGTGGACTTTCTCAAGGACCATGAACAGATTGTTTGGGTCAAGCGCAACACTGGACCAGGGGGACTGCCCAAAAATCAAGCAATTGCTATGTGGACGGGAGACCTGCCCCAAGACATTAAAATACCAGTCATGAGGCCGTGCAAAGTGGAGAGGTATATTGGCAGTCCGTCCTTATGTGGCAACTGTCAACGGTGGGATCACAGAACGTGGCAATGTGATCGCGCAATTAGGTGTGGGTGTTGCAGTGGCTCTCACGACACCAAGCAGTGTCTGGCCAAGCTTAAACCGGGTGGGGGTGGCGGGGTAATACCTAGATGTGTCAACTGCAAGCAGTCCCATCATGCCTGGAACAGGTATTGCAGCAAGAGGCCTGGCTGGCAGGGCTTGAGAAGGACGCCGACGCAGACAGCAGGTGGATCAGTGAACAGGGGCGGGAATGGCTCCGTGAACAGTACCACAGCAAGTCAGGGTACAGCCTCCAGTAGGCAGACAACAACCTGGGGTAGTGGTGGAGTGACCCACCACCACCCCGCACAGGCCCAACCAGACCCCATTTCTCTCACAAACCCACTTACCTCTACCCCACTCACTAACCCCAACCTTACCTCCCTCACTAACCCCAACCCTACCCCACCCAACAATCCCATTCCTGCCTCATCACCCATACCCCCTAACGCCTCCCAGTCAACCAGCCCTTCCGCCTCTCAGGCGACCCTCCCTTCCCCCCACCCTACCACTTCCCCTCCTCACTCACCAGCCAACACCTCACTGACTCCAGATAAAACAATGCTGCCCGATATGGAAGCAATGATTACCCGCGTGATAATAAATCACCCACTCATGCAAGAACTAATGAGCAAGCAAAATAAACTTGAAACTACCCTATGTGCAATCCAGAAGACCCAGGGGGACATACTTCACATGCTGCACGGCGTGAACTTGCTTCTGGCGAGACCAGCAGGTTGCAACTGGATGCATGAGGATGCAACACGAGCCACGGCACATAACAGCAGACTCGGTGCTATCCCTGCCCTAGTGAACACACCACCACCAGTGAACACACCACCAGTGAACACACCACCAACACCAGTGAACACAACACCACCAGTGAACACAACACCAACACCAGTGAACACAACACCACCAACACCAGTGAACACAACACCACCAACAGCACCACCAGTGAACACAACACCACCAACAGCACCAGCAGTGAACACATCGACACTAGTGTACACAACACCAATGACCACTGGCACCCATACAAACAGTACCACCAGCACATGACGGTGGGGCAACACCAGCACATACAACACCGCCAGTGTACACACTCTCACCAGCAACAACACCGCACACAGCACATCTGATGACCAACACCTCCACGATGGATAACCACGGTGAAGAAAGTCTCACTATCCTACAATGGAACTGCAATGGCGTTCGTAATAGAATTAATGACATCATACAATACGCTCGTGAACACCAAACTGACGTCATAGTGCTACAGGAGACGATGGTAGGTGATGACTTCAACCCTAGGTTCAGCGGTTATCGCAAGTTCTCCCTGCCCTCTGGGGAAAGAAAACGGGGTCTCATCACTTTTGTAAATAACAACATTCCCGCACAGATTATTGATGACCTGCACATGGGGGATGAGTTTGAATCACTGGGAGTAACCCTTTACTTAAACAATAATGCCCTACATATAATCAACCTATATGTGCCACAGAGTAAACTTGACCTTGACACACTGCCTGAATTTATTAATGAGGAACCTACCCTGCTGGTCGGTGACCTGAATGCCAGACACCCACACTTTGGTGCCAACTGACATCAGCCCAATGTCAATGGACGGAAACTGTCACTCTTTGTCAGGGGAAGTGAAAACCTTAGAGTCCTGGGTGATGAACAGCCAACTCACCTCAGAGGAGGAAGATTAGACTATGCTCTCCTGCTGAATGCACAGGACACGGATGCCAGTACACACATTGTGCACAGTTTATGTAGTGACCACTGGGCACTAATTACCACCGTCGACATGAGCAAGAGAAGGAAAGAGACAAATAAAAAAAAAGGTTATCACTCGGACCAGATATGAGGCCGCACTTCATACACAGGATGAGTGACTGGTTCACGGAATACCAAATCCCAGAAGACATTGACACATTTGTTGATGACCTTAATCACCAAATTGAGAGCTGTCTAAGAGTTCCGCGCCGTACACCTGGGCGAAGTAACCCTCAGAGGAAGAAAATAAAATGGTACGAGACTGATTACATAAAGATGCTTAACGCAAATGTGCGAGACATGAGTAGAGAGTACCGGAGACACCCCACTGACAGTAACCAAGAGTTGTTTAAAACTGTGTGTCAAGTAGCCAGGGAAGAGAAGATTAAAGAGCGGGAAAGACAATGGCTGGAGTTCACCAGCTCTATTGGACGGGAAACATCTGCAAGACAAGTGTGGGCAAAAATTCAGATAGCTAAGGGTGGCAGAGCCCGGCCTGCGGCTCACAAAGACCCCCAGGGTAAGGCTGAAGAACTAATTCACAAGTGGAGTGATGCAGCATCCTCCTCCTCCCTCCCTGCAGAAATCAGCAGGGAACAGCTCCTGCGACATGATGACAGAAGGATTAGGATAACAAGAGCACTGTCTAGTGATGACGAATATGGGGAACCAATCACAGCCCAAGAAGTAAGGGGCGCTATGAAAAAGGGTAAAAGTACAGCACCTGGTGAAGATGGCGTCACCTACGACATACTCAATGCACTGTGTGAAGTGTCTGGGAATCCACTACTCCACCTGTTTAACAAGTCATTCCTAAGTGGAGTGTTGCCCACACAATGGAAACACGCAATAATTGTTCCCATACCGAAGCTTAATGACCCTGGTAATTACAGACCTATCAGTCTCGTGTCATGCACTTGCAAGATGCTTGAAAGGATCATCCTAAACCGACTGTTGCACAAAATAGGCAGGTTAGGGGAGGGGGTCAATGGATTTGTTAAAGGACGGAGCACAGCAATTGTATAGTTAATTACTTGGCTAATGACACGGCTAGGTACTCTGTATTTGTTGACATCAAAGGAGCCTTCGACAAAGCACAGGGGATTGCGATCCTGGACGAGCTTGCATGCATGGGTGTCAAGGGAAGACTCATGAAATGGGTTGAAGACTACCTCACAGGAAGGAAAGCCAAGGTTTGCTTCAATGGAGCAGTCTCCAGAACAATGAATATGGAACTCGGGACCCCCCAAGGCGGAGTCTTAAGCCCTACACTATTCAATGTACTTATGAACGCCATTGCAAATATTGATTTTCCGGAAGGAACACAACAAGTGGGATATGCAGATGATGTCCTAATACAAGCTCCCACCTTGGGAAAAATTTAACAGTCCATTGAACTCCTTGGAAGGAAATGTATTGAGCTCGGTTTCACTCTCTCCACAAACAAGACGAAGGCATACTCCCATCGCAAGCGGAGAGCATATGAAGAACTGCAAATTAATGGTGTAACACTTGAATGGGTTGACCACTATCGGTACCTTGGCGTCACTGTCGGCTCTAACAAGGGAAAGAAAGAGGAGCTCAATCAACTCATAGGAACATGCAAAAGTCGACTCAGGGCACTGAAAGCTATGACCTGGAATGGACATGGAGCCTCTATTGCCGTGCTTAAAATGATGTACACAGCCTATGTGCGCTCCGTCATAGACTATGCCGCACCAGTTCTGTGCACCTACTCCCAAAGCGATATAAAAAGGCTTGAAAGCATTCAAAATGAAGCCATGACAATCATTCTTGGAGATCCAAGGACTGCCAAAACGTCCAATCTACGAGAGGAGTTGTCGCTTCCCAGTGTTAAAAGCAGAATTCAGGAGCTGAATGCTAAGCTTGCAATTAGGATAGCCAGAGATCCCCATTACAATGATATTGCTAAGAAGAAACTGAGCTCTGTGCTACTTTCAGGGGGAAACAGGAGAAGCAAAAAATGGCATCACAGATCAGTCTGCTACCTCGAAGAGCTTCACCTGCTTGAGCAAGCCCGTGAGCTCCTGCCTGTAGAGAGGTTACCTCCCTGGGAGGATGACTCGTGCAAGATCATCATCAATGAAATGGCAACGAAAAAATCCAACATGATACTACAAGAAATGAGGCACAAGTATCTCGAGGAAATTTATAAAGAAGCCGGAGATGAACTAGATCAAATCTACACTGACGGGTCATCTAATCCTGTCAATGGCAGGGCTGGTGCAGCATACACGGTAATCAAGGATAATACTTTCCAACGCAGATATGAAGAAAAAGCATGTATTGAGTACTATGCCTCTTCAACGCAAGCAGAGCTAACTGCCATTGTTATGGCGTTAAGGTTTCTTGAGCGGAACACTAATGGTGCAGTGATTTGTACCGATTTAAAAGCAGCACTGCAAAGCCTAAGTAAAAATCGGGCAGAAAATCTTGCAATAGTCGCTGAAATTAAGAGAGCTGTGAGAGTACTTACCAATCAGGGAAGAGTCATCAAGTTTCTGTGGATCCCCTCCCATGTTGGAATATGTGGGAATGAACGAGCAGATGTGCTGGCTGCTGAAGGCGCTGAAGGAGACCATATTGAATACTTCATACCCAAGACTCTCCTACAAATTAGAGGTATTGTCAGGCAACATCACCGTGACAAGGCAACTGAGGAAAGGAGGATAGAAGCACAAACCAGTGAATCTATACGATGGTACAACATGGTTGCAGCTGGCAATCCCAATCGTTATGGCCGAAGAGGAGGAGGACGAGTGAGAGAATCAGTGATAGCGAGAATCCGTCTTGGATACAAATATTCTTGGAGATATGGAATGGAAACAACAGATGAACAGCGAAGTTGCAGAATCTGTGGTGAGAGTGATGGACACCGCCTTGACCACTATCTACGTGAATGTGAACACCTGAGAGACATTAGAAACATGTGTAGAATAATAAACCCCACATTGTTTGAGTTAGGAAAACACTATTTGTCAAATATTGATACTGTTCTTAAAAGATTTCCCCATTTTACACCCGCAAGATAACGTAAGCTTTTAAGGGTTGATAGATGTTAATCTTCTTGTTTGAGGAGCTGTTCACTTGAGACAGTTAAGCAAGTCCCAGCTGTGTCTGGGTACAAGTAACAGGATGAACAACCCAGCGGGTTTTCTTCCTATTGGGGAGTGTTGTACATGCTGCTATGGCGGTGTGTCCACTCACAAGATGAGTGGCGCTGCCCAATAAACTCGCCCTCAGGGCAAAATTTAAAAAAAAATTCCTGAGTTTCTGCCTCGGTTTCATCCCTGACTATAGCCTCCGCCCCTGGTATAGTAGAATTGTTGTTGTTCCTTTCCCACTCCTTCTGGATGGCTGGTAGGCTTCAAATGAATGATGTTTTCCGATCATGCGTCATGTTATCTAGAAGGTTTTTTAGGATATTCCAAGCTGGCTGGTCATGTTTACACACCCAGAGCAAGTGGCCAGCTCTCAGTGCCGCAGTGTTACTCACTCCTGCACAAGCCGAATGGAATCTAGTCTTACAGATATAACATTCAATTCCCGTTACCGTCGTCTTTAAGGAGTTGTTACATTGGCCACAAATTTGTTTATTTACTCCCATTTTGCCTTGTTTTGTTGTATATATCTATATATTTATAATATTATATGTATACCGTATATTTGTAACAATATATATGTTTATTTGTTCTACTGTATGGTCAGTACTTATCACGGTCGAGGGTGAGGGTCCCAAAGGCTGTATAGTTGGTTCGTTGTTGTCCCAGGCCGCGGCTGGAGGCCCTCAGTTGCCAGTTACTTGGGTTATACACTGATATATTAATTCGCTTGTATTACAATAAGGGATTTTCTGCTTTATTTCCTACTTGCAATAGTATTCACTTTCTCTATTACTAATTTCTCGATCCACATTCCCCTATTACACTTGTTGGAAACCAAATTTGCTAGTAAGCAAGCACACACACACACACACACACACACACGCACGGTGGCCTCACGGGGCGTGGGCCTATGGGCTGGGTTCTGGCACCACGAGGTGGACTCAACAAAATTCACTTGTTATTTCCTTAAAGCACAAAAGTCGGATGGCAATCACTATTGTATATTGTTGAATAAGTTGAGATGCACTTTATGAGTTATCTGACTGTGTTTAGTTCCTGTATCACTGAAATATCCCGAGATATATAGTGTTTTTCACAGAGCTCGTGCTCTCGTGTGCTTCCCCTCCCCACACCTCCGACTACTCCACCAAGCCATAAGATCTGGTGGCAAGCCTTATATCACTAAGAACTCTTTGACCCGGCCAGGATTCGAACCCATGCCGTACAGGATCACCCCTAATTGTACACAGTACCGTGACCACCGCACCGACGATTGGTGCGGTGGTCACGGTACTGTGTACGTTTAGGGGTAATCCTGGACGGCATGGGTTCGAATCCTGGCCGGTCAAAGAGTTGTTAGTGATATATATATATATATATATATATATATATATATATATATATATATATATATATATATATATATATATATATATGCAAGAATTCTTACATAATTGTACAACCACTAGCAAGCATAGCTTTTTGGGAAAGTTCTTAATCCTAATTTTCACACACACACACACACACACACACACACACACACACACACACACACACACACACACACACACACACACACACACACACACACACACACACACACACATACACACACACACACACACACACGCACACATCCCCAGGAAACAGCCCATTGCAGCTGTCTAACTCCTAGGTTCCTATTTACTGCTAGGTGAACAGGTGCACCAGGATGAAAAATTCTGCCTGTTTGCTTCTGCCACTACCGGGGATCGAACCTGGAACCTTAGGACTACGAACACCGAGCAGTGTCCACTCAGCCGTCAGGCCTTAAATAATCTTCCATGCTGTCTTGTGAACCTTAGAGTCTGTCCAGTGGTAGCGATGAATGGTGTTTTAGCGACCAAAAAATTTTCATAATCCGAAATTCCCTAAAGCTAGTTTTTAAACCGTGTGTTTGGGTGAGTGAAGGAGATAAAGCTAGTGATTATGAAAGATGTTTAACCAAGAGTATGCGGGTAGGTACGAGAAGTTAAACCAGGTGTGTGTAAGTGGTAGAAGGTAAACCAAGGGAAGGCAACAAAGTGATCGCAGGTACCTCAAGTTGTTCAGAAAGTAAAGGAAGTACCAAAGCAAATTTTGGTTGTTAGAGATTCCCAGGTGAGGTATTTGGGTATAACTTTTTGTGACAGAAATAGAGGGAACAGGTTAAGGGTTTGCTATCCGGGAGCAGGGATTGGATACATTGTTAACAACATGAATGATATAATTGCCTGAAATGGGAACAAATCCATTATTTCTATTAGTGCCGGTGGAAATGATATTGGACGAGTTAGGAGTGCAGCACTGATACAGAGGTTTAAGACAGCCATATAATTAGTTAGGAGTAAGGAAGGAATCCTGAATATATGGGACATTCTTCCAAGAAAGGGATTTGGAAATGAATGGTTGTCGAGGGCACTTGGTGTCAATTCCCGACTTGACAAATATCGCAAATCAAATGCAATATCCTTCATTGGTAACTGGGAACTCTTCTACGGTTGGAGAGGTGTTGTTTCGGTTTAAACTGTAAGTAGATAATGGTATGGGAATTGATATGGAGAAGGGAGGTAATAAAAGTATGTGTCTGTGGGAAAAAAAATTGGCAAAATGAACAGAGAAAGAGAAGGGCCCCAAATAACACTACGGAAACGTGGATGAATGTAGAAAAATATAAAACTATTAGCTGATTATTAAATAAATTGATTAAAACTATTTCACACATATAGATATATTAGACGAAGAAGGGGAGTAGCCATATTTGTTAGGGAAAACTGGATATGTAGTCTCAAAGAGGGAATCAAAACTGAGCCACACATAGAAACTATCTTGAGGTTATCTTGAGATGATTTCGGGGCTTTTAGTGTCCCCGCGGCCCGGTCCTCGACCAGGCCTCCACCCACCAGGAAGCAGCCCGTGACAGCTGACTAACACCCAGGTACCTATTTTACTGCTAGGTAACAGGGGCATAGGGTGAAAGAAACTCTGCCCATTGTTTCTCGCCGACGCCCGGAATCGAACCCGGGACCACAGGATCACAGTCCAGCGTGCTGTCCGCTCGGCCGACCGGCTCCTATTTGGCTAGAATTAAACCAAAAAACAAATACTCTTATAATAGGAGTTAAATACAGGCCAACAAACTTATCCAGAATGGAAGCATAGCATCTATGGGATGAAATATCTAGAGCTTCTAGGTCTAACAGTATTTGTGTCATGGGTGACTGTATTTTTAGTTGAATAAACTGGTTTAACAGAAAAGGGAATAATGAAGCAGAAGATTTTCTAAAATTAATTGACGATTGCTTTCTTACGCAACACATTAAGGAACCAACGCGGGGAAATAATATTTTAGATTTAGTATTAACTAACAGGGTAAACACAAATTAATGACATCGAAATGGGAAGTGAGCTAGGGAACATTGATCACGAAGAAATCAGATTTAATACAGAATGGAATAAATTTGTAGGAGAAATTTCTCTTAAATGCCAGATTTTCGACAAAATCTGCCACCCCATAGGAATCTGCCTCAGAATTTTTTTTTGGTGAAAAGATTGGAAAATGCATGAGTTGTGTGTGTGGGGGGGGGGGCGTTCTTGCTTCTTGTAAACCCATCGATGGGTAATGTTAAAAGGGATTTCTATGTGGATTCAAAATAGAACATATTATAAAATATTGAAGCAAAGTTCAGAAATGTCCATACAAATTTAATAGATCGAATACTAATGACTTGGAATGGATAACAAAGGATCTAAAGAATCTTATAGGTAGAAAGAAAGCTTGGTACAAAAGGATAAAGAAAGGGGAAGTCAGTTTAGTAAATGAATTCGTCAAACTGTCTATGTTGGTTGACCAGGCAACAGGTTGACTAGTTAGCAGTTACCAAGGAGGATTTTATTAAACAAATAGTGAAACTCAAGCCAAACAAATCCCAAGCAACAAAGTGATTGTCGGGGAGCTTAAGGAATGGAAAGAGAAGCTTTGCGAACAATTGTCTACCATATTTAATAAATCATTAGAGTCAGGCAGAGTGCCAGAGTCATGGAAGGTTCCTAATGTGGTTCCAATTTTCAAGAATGGAGATAGATCACTTGCATCAAACTATCGGCCAATTAGTTTAACGTCTATTGTGGGAAAGTTACTTGAATCAATAATTGTAAATGCCATTCGTCTTCATCTTGAAAAACATAAATTAATAAGTGATTCAAAACATGGGTTTACAAATGGCCATTCAGGTTAAATAATTTTATTTTATTAATAATTTTGCTTAATTCAATTTTATATGAATTATATTATTATTTTTTTATTCTGTCATTTTATTCCAGCATAATTGAGGCAGTTGATAGTGGTAAGGTTTGTGATGTTGTGCACCTTAACTTTAGCAAAGCTTTTGATACAGTGCCACATGAAACACTGATTAAAACGATAGAGGCTCATGGTATTGGGTAGTGCTGTATTAAGTTGAATTAGTGCATGACTACACCAAACGAAACAAAGAGTTGGTATATATGGGGTTAAGTCTTTGAATCTTTCACAGCTCGGAATTTCCATCTCTTCAAAATGCCATTCCTTCCTTATCATCAGGGGCCTTTTCCTCCCTTTCCTTACTATATATAGTAGTCCTGCAGACACACTGCATTTGTTATGATGCCTGACAATTTCGTTTCTGTGAGTCCTAATACATCTGGATTTTTCTTCTTGCTCCCTTTCGGCAAATTCACTTGCTTTATTAGTAATACCATTGATGATTGAGTACATTATCTTGAAGTTCGCTTTCCTATATTCACTATCACACACACTCCCAAATGGTATAGGAATCCGTTCCTTGGTCAGGAATACCTGGGTTGGCTCATCCTGCTCTGGGATAGTTACCAGTGGTTTGGAGGGAGGTGGGGTGGGGGATGAAGGGCTTAGATCTTGCTTGGGCCTGCTTGGAGCAGGAAGAAATCCAGGGGGTGGGCGGCAGGGGGTTCTCGGAGTGAGGGGAGGATTTGTGTGTATGGTGGTTGTTTGTAGGGGGAAGGGATGGTTTGAGCAAGGGGCGGAGGGGTGCTCCTATGGGGTGGCAGGTGGGTGATACATTCACCTATGGGGTTCCTGAATTGCTGGATTGGGGTTCCTCACTCCCTTCTGGGATAGTTGGGTTGGAGGCTGAGATTCCTTGGCTCACATCTCTCTTCCTATGCCTTTTCCTTGCATCTGCTGCCTGCATTGTCTCGTCCCTGTTCATGTCTCTATGAAGGAATACTTCTCTGTATTCCCTTACATATTGCAGTTTGCTCTGCTTTACTAGAATGTCCTCTTGATGGCCTTGTTCCTGAAAACTGCCTTTATCAATCGATTTTTGTCTGTGTTGTACAGTCCAAGCCGGATTCCCCCTCCCCCTTCCTTTTAAATTTCTTTCATGATTCCTGACACTGCAGCTTTGTCTTTGGCCCTCAATTCTTCCTGCCTGGAACCTTCTTGTTTCTTAATAACTACTATGATTACTGCTCCCTTTTCTTTCCATTAGAAGACTCGTGCATCTTACTGCCTCCTGTGAAATTTTTGCTTTCATTTCAACCTCCTTGACTGTTGACATGGCTTCTGGGCTCTTCCTCAGCATTTCAGCCTGGGTGACACCCATTGTCGAGGTCCCTGTCATTGCTATAATCCCTGCTACCTGGAGGTTGGTTGCTTGGCCATGAGTCTGTGGCTGGTTTTTAGTTTGTTAATCTCTTGTTCTGAATTTAGATTCATCTATAATATAATTATGGTTTCCCTCATATGTTTCAATTTCCCACTGATTTCCCACCATGCCTGAATGATCATACCCATATGTGACTCGTCCTGTCCCTCTCCACATCTTGTGTTCTGTTGTCGTCCCATCATGGTTT
>WNGS01167240.1:86915-97993 GCA_020271785.1 Procambarus virginalis | reverse complement strand
TCCTGTTACTGACACTTACCATATCACAATATTCATTGTACATTTATTTGCTATTTTCACATGTTTCGTCTCCCAGCTTTTCGTAATGATCCAGCAGATGAATAGGGAACTTAAGTCGTGCCAAATGACCGAAGGACTCTTGCACACGAGTATCAACTAGATGTCCCCATGGAGCCAACAAAAATGACTTGCACAATTTAATATTGGATCACCTCTTAGATGAAGGGAGATAGACTCTGAAACTCAGGAAAATTATTATATTGCAGATAGACATGCTCTGGCAACTATGAAGCTAAAGCTCGAACTTGCGAAAATCGAGCGGGAACAAAAGAAGAAGAAGCTGCACTCAAGAATAGAGAGGCTGCCCTAAGGAAGGAAGAACAAGAACGTGAGGCGACCCTAAGGAAGGAACAACAAGAACGTGAGACGGCCCTGCGAAATAAGCTCTCCAGATAAGAAAGAAGAAGCTGCCATAAGGAAGGAAGAACAAGAACGAGAGGCTACCCTCAGGAACGTGAGGCTACCCTACTCCGTGAGCGGGAGTGAGAGCAGCTTGAAGCAAGAAACGTGACCTGGAGATACAACAGGAGCACAATAAACAGCAAGCTGATAGTGCTCTCGAATATCGTTGACAAGAACTCGCGTTGGAAACTACACACCACACTCAGCGCCAACAAGCTACCGCTAGTTTTCCCGAAGTTTCAATGTCTCCCATGCAAGTAAGTTAATGCCACAATTCGTTGAGACAGAGATCGATGTACTTTTCACCACTTTTGAGACCCTAGCTAAAAAACTTAGCTGGCCTGCAGATCAATGGTCTACCCTTCTCAGAGTGCACTCACAGATAGAGCTGCAGTTACTCTCAGTACCTTAGCGTCTGAGAATGACTACCAGACCCTGAAGCAAGCAGTTTGGACGCCTACCTTCTCTCCACCGAAAGCTACAGACGAGAATTCCGTGATTATCTAAAGGCAAGTACCACCACCTTTCTAGAATTTGCCAATACAAAGAAAAGATATTTCATGAAATGGCTGGAAGCAGCACATGTCTCTACATTTTCAGAACTCGTCAACCTCATTCTAGTTGAGGAATTTTGAGACGTGGTCCCCCTCCATCCGTTTATATTTAGCAGACAAAGAAGAAACCGACTACATCAAATGTGCGAAGTCGGCTGACACCTACAGCCTCATCCACCGGCTAACACCAGAACCACCTTCCAGTAAGAAGTCTTGGTATAGTTATGATAAAGTGAGTACAGATCAAGCGAGCTCTCAATTGTATTGTAAGTATTGCAAACTCTATGGACATACCATAGATAAATGTGGGAAGGCTCAATACAAAGGCAATAATGAAACTACTAAACCCAAACCGACTCCTCCTAAGTCCGGTAAGCCTGTGATGAATGTTGGTGTTCCTGTTAATGATCTTTCTCTCTTCAGCAAACACCTGTATCCTGGAACTGTCTCTACCAACGGTACAGATTCGGAGGGACGTTTCAAATTGAAGATCTTGAGGACACAGCGGCTCTTCAGTCAGTAATATTGAAATCACCTACACCGGGGAAACTGTCTTATCACTGACCTCACTGCTACCACTCCGTATCCACTCGCCAGAGTCCACCTGGATTGTCCCTTCGTGACCGGTGAAGTCCAAGTCGCCATCAGGGAAAAGCCTTTTCCCATGTCTGGAGTGCAACTTCTCCTGGGCAATGACTTGGCAGAAGACCTGCAACCGTCCAACCTGATCATCATGACAAACCCCAGGTGTGTACCTCTGTAATGGATAATCCCATCTTTGAGTATGTTCCAGCAAAGGTCAGAGAGTGATGAAGTTTCTTCTCCTGTTTTGGTGACCACCCGTGCACAAGCTGCACGCCTGCAACCAGCTGACTCTACTGCTACCGCTGTCCCTCAAGACCCTCAGAATCTACCACCGAATCTTACTAGGTTGGAGTTCCGTAAATTACAGAGGGAGGATCCTTCATTAACACCATTATTCTTCCAGGCTGAGACTCAACCTGACAGTATCCCTGGGTTCTTCCTAGAGAATCAGTTGCTCTACCGCAGGTACAGACCCAGTAAGCTGAAGGAGGATGACGATTGGGCAAATGTCGAACAACTAGTGGTTCCCACCAGCCTACGGCCCGATATTCTACACCTGGCCCACGGAGCCAGGTGTAGGAGCTTTCTCACTATGGTTTTACAAAACCTACCATGGAATCAGACAAGACTACTACTGGCCAGGTATGGTTAAAGACGTCAAAATGGCATCACAGATCAGTCTGCTACCTCGAAGAGCTTCACCTGCTTGAGCAAGCCCGTGAGCTCCTGCCTGTAGAGAGGTTACCTCCCTGGGAGGATGACTCGTGCAAGATCATCATCAATGAAATGGCAACGAAAAAATCCAACATGATACTACAAGAAATGAGGTACAAGTATCTCGAGGAAATTTATAAAGAAGCCGGAGATGAACTAGAACAAATCTACACTGACGGGTCATCTAATCCTGTCAATGGCAGGGCTGGTGCAGCATACACGGTAATCAAGGATAATACTTTCCAACGCAGATATGAAGAAAAAGCATGTATTGAGTACTATGCCTCTTCAACGCAAGCAGAGCTAACTGCCATTGTTATGGCGTTAAGGTTCTTGAGCGGAACACTAATGGTGCAGTGATTTGTACCGATTTAAAAGCAGCATTGCAAAGCCTAAGTAAAAATCGGGCAGAAAATCTTGCAATAGTCGCTGAAATTAAGAGAGCTGTGAGAGTACTTACCAATCAGGGAAGAGTCATCAAGTTTCTGTGGATCCCCTCCCATGTTGGAATATGTGGGAATGAACGAGCAGATGTGCTGGCTGCTGAAGGCGCTGAAGGAGATCATATTGAATACTTCATACCCAAGACTCTCCTACAAATTAGAGGTATTGTCAGGCAACATCACCGTGACAAGGCAACTGAGGAAAGGAGGATAGAAGCACAAACCAGTGAATCTATACGATGGTACAACATGGTTGCAGCTGGCAATCCCAATCGTTATGGCCGAAGAGGAGGAGGACGAGTGAGAGAATCAGTGATAGCGAGAATCCGTCTTGGATACAAATATTCTTGGAGATATGGAATGGAAACAACAGATGAACAGCGAAGTTGCAGAATCTGTGGTGAGAGTGATGGACACCGCCTTGACCACTATCTACGTGAATGTGAACACCTGAGAGACATTAGAAACATGTGTAGAATAATAAACCCCACATTGTTTGAGTTAGGAAAACACTATTTGTCAAATATTGATACTGTTCTTAAAAGATTTCCCCATTTTACACCCGCAAGATAACGTAAGCTTTTTAGGGTTGATAGATGTTAATTTTCTTGTTTGAGGAGCTGTTCACTTGAGACAGTTAAGCAAGTCCCAGCTGTGTCTGGGTACAAGTAACAGGATGAACAACCCAGCGGGTTTTCTTCCTATTGGGGAGTGTTGTACATGCTGCTATGGCGGTGTGTCCACTCACAAGATGAGTGGCACTGCCCAATAAACTCGCCCTCAGGGCAAAATTTAAAAAAAAATTCCTGAGTTTCTGCCTCGGTTTCATCCCTGACTATAGCCTCCGCCCCTGGTATAGTAGAATTGTTGTTGTTCCTTTCCCACTCCTTCTGGATGGCTGGTAGGCTTCAAATGAATGATGTTTTCCGATCATGCGTCATGTTATCTAGAAGGTTTTTTAGGATATTCCAAGCTGGCTGGTCATGTTTACACACCCAGAGCAAGTGGCCAGCTCTCAGTGCCGCAGTGTTACTCACTCCTGCACAAGCCGAATGGAATCTAGTCTTACAGATATAACATTCAATTCCCGTTACCGTCATCTTTAAGGAGTTGTTACATTGGCCACAAATTTGTTTATTTACTCCCATTTTGCCTTGTTTTGTTGTATATATCTATATATTTATAATATTATATGTATACCGTATATTTGTAACAATATATATGTTTATTTGTTCTACTGTATGGTCAGTACTTATCACGGTCGAGGGTGAGGGTCCCAAAGGCTGTATAGTTGGTTCGTTGTTGTCCCAGGCCGCGGCTGGAGGCCCTCAGTTGCCAGTTACTTGGGTTATACACTGATATATTAATTCGCTTGTATTACAATAAGGGATTTTCTGCTTTATTTCCTACTTGCAATAGTATTCACTTTCTCTATTACTAATTTCTCGATCCACATTCCCCTATTACACTTGTTGGAAACCAAATTTGCTAGTAAGCAAGCACACACACACACACACACACACACACACGCACGGTGGCCTCACGGGGCGTGGGCCTATGGGCTGGGTTCTGGCACCACGAGGTGGACTCAACAAAATTCACTTGTTATTTCCTTAAAGCACAAAAGTCGGATGGCAATCACTATTGTATATTGTTGAATAAGTTGAGATGCACTTTATGAGTTATCTGACTGTGTTTAGTTCCTGTATCACTGAAATATCCCGAGATATATAGTGTTTTTCACAGAGCTCGTGCTCTCGTGTGCTTCCCCTCCCCACACCTCCGACTACTCCACCAAGCCATAAGATCTGGTGGCAAGCCTTATATCACTAAGAACTCTTTGACCCGGCCAGGATTCGAACCCATGCCGTACAGGATCACCCCTAATTGTACACAGTACCGTGACCACCGCACCGACGATTGGTGCGGTGGTCACGGTACTGTGTACGTTTAGGGGTAATCCTGGACGGCATGGGTTCGAATCCTGGCCGGTCAAAGAGTTGTTAGTGATATATATATATATATATATATATATATATATATATATATATATATATATATATATATATATATATATATATATATATATATATATATATATATGCAATAATTCTTACATTCTTGTACAACCACTCGCAAGCATAGCTTTTTGGGAAAGTTCTTAATCCTAATTTTCACACACACACACACACACACACACACACACACACACACACACACACACACACACACACACACACACACACACACACACAAACACACACACACACACACACGCACACATCCCCAGGAAACAGCCCATTGCAGCTGTCTAACTCCTAGGTTCCTATTTACTGCTAGGTGAACAGGTGCACCAGGATGAAAAATTCTGCCTGTTTGCTTCTGCCACTACCGGGGATCGAACCTGGAACCTTAGGACTACGAACACCGAGCAGTGTCCACTCAGCCGTCAGGCCTTAAATAATCTTCCATGCTGTCTTGTGAACCTTAGAGTCTGTCCAGTGGTAGCGATGAATGGTGTTTTAGCGACCAAAAAATTTTCATAATCCGAAATTCCCTAAAGCTAGTTTTTAAACCGTGTGTTTGGGTGAGTGAAGGAGATAAAGCTAGTGATTATGAAAGATGTTTAACCAAGAGTATGCGGGTAGGTACGAGAAGTTAAACCAGGTGTGTGTAAGTGGTAGAAGGTAAACCAAGGGAAGGCAACAAAGTGATCGCAGGTACCTCAAGTTGTTCAGAAAGTAAAGGAAGTACCAAAGCAAATTTTGGTTGTTAGAGATTCCCAGGTGAGGTATTTGGGTATAACTTTTTGTGACAGAAATAGAGGGAACAGGTTAAGGGTTTGCTATCCGGGAGCAGGGATTGGATACATTGTTAACAACATGAATGATATAATTGCCTGAAATGGGAACAAATCCATTATTTCTATTAGTGCCGGTGGAAATGATATTGGACGAGTTAGGAGTGCGGCACTGATACAGAGGTTTAAGACAGCCATATAATTAGTTAGGAGTAAGGGAGGAATCCTGAATATATGGGACATTCTTCCAAGAAAGGGATTTGGAAATGAATGGTTGTCGAGGGCACTTGGTGTCAATTCCCGACTTGACAAATATCGCAAATCAAATGTAATATCCTTCATTGGTAACTGGGAACTCTTCTACGGTTGGAGAGGTGTTGTTTCGGTTTAAACTGTAAGTAGATAATGGTATGGGAATTGATATGGAGAAGGGAGGTAATAAAAGTATGTGTCTGTGGGAAAAAAAATTGGCAAAATGAACAGAGAAAGAGAAGGGCCCCAAATAACACTACGGAAACGTGGATGAATGTAGAAAAATATAAAACTATTAGCTGATTATTAAATAAATTGATTAAAACTATTTCACACATATAGATATATTAGACGAGGAGGGGGAGTAGCCATATTTGTTAGGGAAAACTGGATATGTAGTCTCAAAGAGGGAATCAAAACTGAGCCACACATAGAAACTATCTTGAGGTTATCTTGAGATGATTTCGGGGCTTTTAGTGTCCCCGCGGCCCGGTCCTCGACCAGGCCTCCACCCACCAGGAAGCAGCCCGTGACAGCTGACTAACACCCAGGTACCTATTTTACTGCTAGGTAACAGGGGCATAGGGTGAAAGAAACTCTGTCCATTGTTTCTCGCCGACGCCCGGAATCGAACCCGGGACCACAGGATCACAGTCCAGCGTGCTGTCCGCTCGGCCGACCGGCTCCTATTTGGCTAGAATTAAACCAAAAAACAAATACTCTTATAATAGGAGTTAAATACAGGCCAACAAACTTATCCAGAATGGAAGCATAGCATCTATGGGATGAAATATCTAGAGCTTCTAGGTCTAACAGTATTTGTGTCATGGGTGACTGTATTTTTAGTTGAATAAACTGGTTTAACAGAAAAGGGAATAATGAAGCAGAAGATTTTCTAAAATTAATTGACGATTGCTTTCTTACGCAACACATTAAGGAACCAACGCGGGGAAATAATATTTTAGATTTAGTATTAACTAACAGGGTAAACACAAATTAATGACATCGAAATGGGAAGTGAGCTAGGGAACATGATCACGAAGAAATCAGATTTAATACAGAATGGAATAAATTTGTAGGAGAAATTTCTCTTAAATGCCAGATTTTCGACAAAATCTGCCACCCCATAGGAATCTGCCTCAGAATTTTTTTGGTGAAAAGATTGGAAAATGCATGAGTTGTGTGTGTGGGGGGGGGGCGTTCTTGCTTCTTGTAAACCCATCGATGGGTAATGTTAAAAGGGATTTCTATGTGGATTCAAAATAGAACATATTATAAAATATTGTAAGCAAAGTTCAGAAATGTCCATACAAATTTAATAGATCGAATACTAATGACTTGGAATGGATAACAAAGGATCTAAAGAATCTTATAGGTAGAAAGAAAGCTTGGTACAAAAGGATAAAGAATGGGGAAGTCAGTTTAGTAAATGAATTCGTCAAACTGTCTATGTTGGTTGACCAGACAACAGGTTGACTAGTTAGCAGTTACCAAGGAGGATTTTATTAAACAAATAGTGAAACTCAAGCCAAACAAATCCCAAGCAACAAAGTGATTGTCGGGGAGCTTAAGGAATGGAAAGAGAAGCTTTGCGAACAATTGTCTACCATATTTAATAAATCATTAGAGTCAGGCAGAGTGCCAGAGTCATGGAAGGTTCCTAATGTGGTTCCAATTTTCAAGAATGGAGATAGATCACTTGCATCAAACTATCGGCCAATTAGTTTAACGTCTATTGTGGGAAAGTTACTTGAATCAATAATTGTAAATGCCATTCGTCTTCATCTTGAAAAACATAAATTAATAAGTGATTCAAAACATGGGTTTACAAATGGCCATTCAGGTTAAATAATTTTATTTTATTAATAATTTTGCTTAATTCAATTTTATATTGAATTATATTATTATTTTTTTTATTCTGTCATTTTATTCCAGCATAATTGAGGCAGTTGATAGTGGTAAGGTTTGTGATGTTGTGCACCTTAACTTTAGCAAAGCTTTTGATACAGTGCCACATGAAATACTGATTAAAACGATAGAGGCTCATGGTATTGGGTAGTGCTGTATTAAGTTGTATTAGTGCATGACTACACCAAATGAAACAAAGAGTTGGTATATATGGGGTTAAGTCTTTGAATCTTTCACAGCTCGGAATTTCCATCTCTTCAAAATGCCATTCCTTCCTTATCGTCAGGGGCCTTTCCTCCCTTTCCTTACTATATATAGTAGTCCTGCAGACACACTGCATTTGTTATGATGCCTGACAATTTCGTTTCTGTGAGTCCTAATACATCTGGATTTTTCTTCTTGCTCCCTTTCGGCAAATTCACTTGCTTTATTAGTAATACCATTGATGATTGAGTACATTATCTTGAAGTTCGCTTTCCTATATTCACTATCACACACACTCCCAAATGGTATAGGAATCCGTTCCTTGGTCAGGAATACCTGGGTTGGCTCATCCTGCTCTGGGATAGTTACCAGTGGTTTGGAGGGAGGTGGGGTGGGGGATGAAGGGCTTAGATCTTGCTTGGGCCTGCTTGGAGCAGGAAGAAATCCAGGGGGTGGGCGGCAGGGGGTTCTCGGAGTGAGGGGAGGATTTGTGTGTATGGTGGTTGTTTGTAGGGGGAAGGGATGGTTTGAGCAAGGGGCGGAGGGGTGCTCCTATGGGGTGGCAGGTGGGTGATACATTCACCTATGGGGTTCCTGAATTGCTGGATTGGGGTTCCTCACTCCCTTCTGGGATAGTTGGGTTGGAGGCTGAGATTCCTTGGCTCACATC
The DNA here is from genome assembly GCA_020271785.1 of Procambarus virginalis. Taxonomy (NCBI): domain Eukaryota; kingdom Metazoa; phylum Arthropoda; class Malacostraca; order Decapoda; family Cambaridae; genus Procambarus; species Procambarus virginalis. The sequence continues at coordinate 89,401 of WNGS01167240.1, read as the reverse complement.
TCTCTTCCTATGCCTTTTCCTTGCATCTGCTGCCTGCATTGTCTCGTCCCTGTTCATGTCTCTATGAAGGAATACTTCTCTGTATTCCCTTACATATTGCAGTTTGCTCTGCTTTACTAGAATGTCCTCTTTGATGGCCTTGTTCCTGAAAACTGCCTTTATCAATCGATTTTTGTCTGTGTTGTACAGTCCAAGCCGGATTCCCCCTCCCCCTTCCTTTTAAATTTCTTTCATGATTCCTGACACTGCAGCTTTGTCTTTGGCCCTCAATTCTTCCTGCCTGGAACCTTCTTGTTTCTTAATAACTACTATGATTACTGCTCCCTTTTCTTTCCATTAGAAGACTCGTGCATCTTACTGCCTCCTGTGAAATTATTGCTTTCATTTCAACCTCCTTGACTGTTGACATGGCTTCTGGGCTCTTCCTCAGCATTTCAGCCTGGGTGACACCCATTGTCGAGGTCCCTGTCATTGCTATAATCCCTGCTACCTGGAGGTTGGTTGCTTGGCCATGAGTCTGTGGCTGGTTTTTAGTTTGTTAATCTCCTGTTCTGAATTTAGATTCATCTATAATATAATTATGGTTTCCCTCATATGTTTCAATTTCCCACTGATTTCCCACCATGCCTGAATGATCATACCCATATGTGACTCGTCCTGTCCCTCTCCACATCTTGTGTTCTGTTGTCGTCCCATCATGGTTAGTGTTAGACTACAAGAATCAGAGAGATGAAGAGAGGAGGGAGTTAGAGACAGGAGGAAGATGAAGAGAGAGAGAGGAGAGAGAGAGAGAGAGAGAGAGAGAGAGAGAGAGAGAGAGAGAGAGAGAGAGAGAGAGAGAGAGAGAGAGAGAGAGAGAGAGAGAGAGAGAGAGAGAGAGAGAGAGAGAGAGAGAGAGAGAGAGAGAGAGAGAGAGAGTCTCTTTCCTGGGGGGGGGGTGCTGAGAGATTTTTTTGGTTGCATTTATTTATATATACAACAGATCTTACATTTATGTATAGCCACTAGCACGCATAGCGTTTCGGGCAAGTACTTAATCCTAATTTTCCTCGAAATACGATGCGCCAATACAGTTTAACAACCAGGTACCCATTCACTGCTAAGTGAACAGAGGATACAATTAAGGATTGGCGCCCACTGAATCCTCCCAGACCTGGATACGAACCGAGGCCAAAGCGCTCACGAAGCGCCAGTTGAGTGTTTTACCACTGCGCCACGAGGACAGATTGTTCATGTGTTTAGCACATTCTAGTTCTGTTCAATGTTACAATGGTTATGCACCTGTTTGTCGTCCGAGATATAGAAAGTTAGTTCGACCCGGCTGGACAAAGGACTATGTTTCTCCTCCTTGTACTATCCACGTCTCCTGACGTCTCCAGGGGCCAGATTCACGAAAGCACTTACGCAAGCACTTACGAACGTGTACATTTTTCCATAATCTTTGACGGCATTGGTTACATTTATTAAACAGTTTACAAGTATGAAAACTTCCCATTCAACTGTTGTTATTGTTAAAAATAGCCTCCTGGTGCTTCGGAGCTCATTGACTGTTTGATAATTGGAAACAAAGCCGCCAAAGTTTGAGAAAAGATGTACAGGTTCGTAAGTGCTTGCGTAAGTGCTTTCGTGAATCTGATCCCGGCACTCAAAACTCCTTCAGTTATCATGAGTGTCTGAAGTAGTTACATTGCTCAAAGTATCTCATACCATTTGTTCTGAAAAACATTTTTACAGACCATTCAAAGATATCCAGTTTCTGTTCTCTGAGTGTCAGTGACTGCTCTTATGGTATACTTGATTTCCTGAAAAGTGTGGGTTCTACAAGATTGGATTATTTAGGCCAAAATTGTGCAGAACATAGATCTGCAGAACATAGCAGAACACAGATTCTTGTACAGCCACTTGCACGCATAGCGTTTCGGGCAAGTCCTTAATCCAGGGAATATTAGGATTAAGGACTTGCCCGAAACGCTATGCGTGCTAGTGACTGTACAAGAATGTAAGAACTCTTGTATATATAAATAAACAAATAAATAAAAATCTAAATAATGACAACTGGTTTGACTTGAGTGTACGCATAATTTAAAAAAGAAAACGCCATCCCAGTTAAATTTGAGAAAACGAATTCGTTTCTTTGGGGGGGGGGGGAATGATTTGGGGATGCTAATGTAATGGCTGAAACTAGAGAATTATGCTAACGGTACAGATCATTAATGTACTGTCAATTTAGTATTATAACGAACTGTCTATATGGAGAATAGGCTGCATTGCAGCATGTACAACCCCCCAATAGGAAGAAAACCCCGCTGGGATGTTCATCATATCACTTGTACCCAGACACAGCTGGCAATGATATGGTGGTTATCTTGAGGTTATCTTGAGATGATTTCGGGGCTTTTTATTGTCCCGCGGCCCGGTCCTCGACCAGGCCTCCATCCCCAGGAAGCAGCCTGTGACAGCTGACTAACACCCAGGAACCAATTTTT
>WNGS01167240.1:61622-74621 GCA_020271785.1 Procambarus virginalis | reverse complement strand
AGAGAGAGAGAGAGAGAGAGAGAGAGAGAGAGAGAATAATATGCAATGATAAGGAATGAGAGAGAATAAGACAGAATTGGATAATAGGAAACAGAAAATGAGAGAATAAGAGATAATAACATAACAGGAGGGAATATGAGTAAATGAGACAATGGAGTAAATGAGAGAATAGATTGAGCAACCTCATCTCTTTGTGTTTATTTATTCTCCAATAAACTTTCCATTTCAATTTAAATGGGATAAAATTGGAGAATGAGGGAGATGGTAGAAAATTAGAGAATGTGAGAATGAGAATTAGGAAATGTGACAGAGTGAGAGAAAGATAGAAAGTATGAGAAAATTTTATGAAATGAGGATGAAAGAGAGAATGTGATAGTGGAAGAGAATATGAGAATGAACTAGAATGAGAACAATTGAGAAACATGATGAGAGAAGATCAGAGAATGATAAAAAACAGAATGAGAGAATTATGAAAGGAGATGGAATTAGAACGAGAGAATGAGAGCATGAGAGAGTAAGCGAGACAGGGACAATGAGAGGAAGAGAGATTGAGAGAATAAGAGTGAGAGATTATGGAGAATGAGAGGGAATGCGGAAACGAGAAAGAATGGGAGAATGAGAAAGAATGAGGTAACGAATGAATGTGAGGATGAAAGAAGATCAGAGAATCAGAAAAATGAGAATGATGGGGATTGAGAAAATGAGAGAGAAATATAGAATAAGAGCTTCAGGGTTTGAGAGAGAATGGGAGAATGGGAGGGAGAGAGAGAACGGAGAGAATTAGAGAAGAATGAATGAGTGAGAAAGAATGAGAGAAGAGAGATTGAGAGTGAGAGATAGTGGGAGAATGAGAGAATGGGGAAACGAGAGATTCAGAGAATGTGACATATTGGCAGAATGATAGAGAATGTGATCACAAGAGAGTATGAGAGATGACGGGAGAATGGGGAAATCAGAGAATGGGAATAATGGAGAATTAGAGAATGGGAGACCATGGGATAATGAGTGTGTGAGGAAATAAGAGTGTGAGAGGAAGGAAGGGATAAAGGCAATGAGAGAATGAGAGGACGAGATCATGAAATGAGATTATGAGAGAGGATGGCAGAAGGGGAGGGAAAAAAGAATAAGAGAAAAATAGAGAATGGGGAAATGAGAGTGAGAGAGACTTGGAGAATAAGAGTGAATGAGGGAGAAAGAGAGAGAGAATGAAGGGGAAAGATAGAATGAGGAAGAGAGAGTGAGAGACCGAAAAACAATGAGAAAAAATGGGTGAGAGAGAGAATGAGTGAGCGAGAGGGAAAGTGAGAATGAGAGAGAATATGCGAGAATGAGAAAGAAAGAGAAGCCATGGGAGAATGGGTGAGGCAAGGAACAAGAAAGAAAAGCATGGATGCAGGGGGAAGGTATAGTGAATGCGACGGTCAAGACCGCCTTAGGGTGAACCTACCACGGTCGACTCCCTTAAGGCTGAGGTAGTCAGGTCGCGTGGAGGGAGGGAGAGAGGGAGGGAGACAGATAGTCACGTCCTGTGGTGGGAGGGAGGTAATTAGGGCGTGTGGAGGGAGTCAGGTCGTGTGGAGGGAGGGAAGGAGGGAGGTAGTCAGTTCGTGTATAGAGGGAGATAGTCAGGTCGTGAAGAGGGATGGAGACTTCAGGTCGTGTGAAGAGATGGAGGGAGGGAGGGAGGGAGGAAGGTAATCTGGTTGTGTGGAAGGTGGGAGGGAGGGACTTAGTCGGGTTGTGTGGAGGGATGGAGGTCGTTAGGTCGAGGAGGGACGGAGTAAGGAAGAGAGAGAAAGAGGGAGAGAGGAAATGAGGAAGGGAGGGAGGGAGGGTGAAGAAATTAAGAGGGGGCGGAGGGAGGGATCGGGGATGGATGGATAGAAAAATAGAGAGGAAGGGAGGGAGGAACTAAGGAATAGAAGTAGGGAGTTCGAAAGGAAGAAGAACAGAAGTTCAAGTTGAGAGAGGGACGGGGAAAGGAATCGGTGCAGGAAGGGAGGGAGGAAGGGAGACAGGAAGGGAGAGGTAGCAAGCTGGAATTAGAAAGAGAGGGATGGGAAAGAGGAGAGGGAGAGGAAAGGAGGAAGATTTAGTGAGAGATGTAGGGGGGAAAAAGGCAGGTAGGGAGAGTGGGTGGTGGGAGAGGTAGAGTGAGGAAGGATGAGAGATGAAGGGAGATAAAGAGGGATGGAGTGGTAGAAAGAGAGACGGGTATAGAGGTAGAGAGAGAAAGAGGATAAGCTGTTCACTTGAGACAGTTAAGTAAGTCCCAGCTGTAATCACCTAGTTGTGCTTGCGGGGGTTAAGCTTTGGCTCTTTGGTCCCGCCTCTCAACTGTCAATCAACTGGTGTACAGATTCCTTTGCCTGCTGGGCTCTGGCATATCTACATTTAAAACTGTGTCTGCCTCAACAGAGGCAGCCGGTCCGGTAGGGAGCCGGTCGGCCGAGCGGACAGCACGCTGGACTTGTGATCCTGTGGTCCTGGGTTCTATCCCAGGCGCCGGCGAGAAACAATGGGCAGAGTTTCTTTCACCCTACGCCCCTGTTACCTAGCAGTAAAATAGGTACCTGGGTGTTAGTCAGCTGTCACGGGCTGCTTCCTGGGGTTGGAGGCCTGGTCAAGAACCCGGCCGCGGGGACACTAAAAAGCACCGAAATCATCTCAAGATAACCACCATATCATTGCCAGCTGTGTCTGGGTACAAGTGATAGAATGAACATCCCAGCGGGGTTTTCTTCCTATTGGGGGTTGTACATGCTGCAATGCAGCCTATTCTCCATATAGACAGTTCGTTATAATACTAAATTTACAGTACATTAATGATCTGTACCGTTAGCATAATTCTCTAGTTTCAGCCATTACATTAGCATCCCCAAATCATTCCCCCCCACCCAAGAAACGAATTCGTTTTCTCAAATTTAACTGGAATGGCTTTTTCTTTTTTAAATTCAAACTCAAGTCAAACCAGTTGTCATTATTTAGATTTTTATTTATTTGTTTATTTATATATACAAGAGTTCTTACATTCTTGTACAGTCACTAGCAGGCATAGCGTTTCGGGCAAGTCCTTAATCCTAATATTCCCTGGATTAAGGACTTGCCCGAAACGCTATGCGTGCAAGTGGCTGTACAAGAATCTGTGTTCTGCTATGTTCTGCAGATCTATGTTCTGCACAATTTTGGCCTAGATAATCCAATCTTGTAGAACGCACACTTTTCAGGAAATCAAGTATACCATAAGAGCAGTCACTGACACTCAGAGGACAGAAACTGTATATCTTTGAATGCTCTGTAAAAATGTTTTTCAGAACAAATGGTATGAGATACTTTGAGCAATGTAACTACTTCAGACACTCATGTTAACTGAAGGAGATTTGAGTGGCGGGGTCAGATTCACGAAAGCACTTACGCAAGCACTTACGAACCTGTACATCTTTTCTCAATCTTTGGCGGCTTTGTTTCCAATTATTAAACAGTCAATGAGCTCCGAAGCACCAGGAGGCTATTTGTAACAATAACAACAGTTGAATGGGAAGTTTTCATGCTTGTAAACTGTTTAATAAATGTAACCAATGCCGTCAGAGATTGTGGAAAAATGTACACGTTCGTAAGTGCTTGCGTAAGTGCTTTCGTGAATCTGGCCCCTGGAGATGTCAGGAGACCTGGATAGTAGAAGGAGGAGAAACATAGTCCTTTGTCCTGCCAGGTCGAACTAACTTTCTATATCTCGGACGACAAACAGGTGTATAACCATAGTAACATTAAACAGAACTTGAATGTGCTAAACACAGGAACAATCTGTTCTCGTGGCGCAGTGGTAAAACACTCAACTGGAGCTTCGTGAGCGCTTTGGCCTGGGTTCGTATCCAGGTCTGGGAGGATTCAGTGGGCTCCAATCCTTAATTGTATCTTCTGTTCACCTAGCAGTGAATGGGTACCTGGTTGTTAAACTGTATTGGCGCATCGTATTTCGAGGAAAATTAGGATTAAGGACTTGCCCGAAACGCTATGCGTGCTAGTGGCTATACATAAATGTAAGATCTGTTGTATATATAAATAAATGCAACCAAAAAAATCTCTCAGCACCCCCCGCCCCGCAGGAAAGAGACTCTCTCTCTCTCTCTCTCTCTCTCTCTCTCTCTCTCTCTCTCTCTCTCTCTCTCTCTCTCTCTCTCTCTCTCTCTCTCTCTCTCTCTCTCTCTCTCTCTCTCTCTCTCTCTCTCTCCTCTCTCTTCTCTATTGCTGACCCCTACTATCTCCCCCCTCACCCTTGACCTGTCTAGGGGCCCCTGACAGCTGAGGTTCCGGGTAGTCCTCTGAAGTTCCGAGGTTCAGAACTTCGTAGTACTGAGGTTCCGGATTCGATTCCAAGTGGAGACGGAAACATATACGCAGGGTTTCTTTCACCCTGATGATATTGTACACCTAACAGTAAATAGGTACCTGTGAGTTAGACACCTGCTATGGGCTGCTTCCTGAGAGTCTGTAACAAAAAGTAGGCTGATCGAGGACCGGGCCGCGGGGACGCTGAGCCCGAAAGTCATCTCATGATAACCCCTTCTTGTACTCACCACTCTCTATCCCTGTTCCTTCTCGTCTCTTTTCTCCTTCCACTTCCCCCTATATCTCATCTCCCTCCTTCTCCACTTCCACCTCTCTCTCTCTCTCTCTCTCTCTCTCTCTCTCTCTCTCTCTCTCTCTCTCTCTCTCTCTCTCTCTCTCTCTCTCTCTCTCTCTCTCTCTCTTCATCTCCCTCCTGTCTCTAACTCCCTCCTCTCTTCATCTCTCTGATTCTTGTAGTCTAACACTAACCATGATGGGACGACAACAGAACACAAGATGTGGAGAGGGACAGGACGAGTCACATATGGGTATGATCATTCAGGCATGGTGGGAAATCAGTGAGAAATTGAAACATATGAGGGAAACCATAATTATATTATAGATGAATCTAAATTCAGAACAGGAGAAGATTAACAAACTAAAAACCAGCCACAGACTCATGGCCAAGCAACCAACCTCCAGGTAGCAGGGAATATAGCAATGACAGGGACCTCGACAATGGGTGTCACCCAAGCTGAAATGCTGAGGAAGAGCCCAGAAGCCATGTCTACAGTCAAGGAGGTTGAAATGAAAGCAATAATTTCACAGGAGGCAGTAAGATGCACGAGTCTTCTAATGGAAAGAAAAGGGAGCAGTAATCATAGTAGGTATTAAGAAACAAGAAGGTTCCAGGCAGGAAGAATTGAGGGCCAAAGACAAAGCTGCAGTGTCAGGAATCACGAAAGAAATTTAAAAGGAAGGGGGAGGGGGAATCCGGCTTGGACTGTACAACACAGACAAAAATCGATTGATAAAGGCAGTTTTCAGGAACAAGGCCATCAAAGAGGACATTCTAGTAAAGCAGAGCAAACTGCAATATGTAAGGGAATACAGAGAAGTATTCCTTCATAGAGACATGAACAGGGACGAGACAATGCAGGCAGCAGATGCAAGGAAAAGGCATAGGAAGAGAGATGTGAGCCAAGGAATCTCAGCCTCCAACCCAACTATCCCAGAAGGGAGTGAGGAACCCCAATCCAGCAATTCAGGAACCCCATAGGTGAATGTATCACCCACCTGCCACCCCATAGGAGCACCCCTCCGCCCCTTGCTCAAACCATCCCTTCCCCCTACAAACAACCACCATACACACAAATCCTCCCTCACTCCGAGAACCCCCTGCCGCCCACCCCTGGATTTCTTCCTGCTCCAAGCAGGCCCAAGCAAGATCTAAGCCCTTCATCCCCCACCCCACCTCCCTCCAAACCACTGGTAACTATCCCAGAGCAGGATGAGCCAACCCAAGTATCCCTGACCAAGGAACGGATTCCTATACCATTTGGGAGTGTGTGTGATAGTGAATATAGGAAAGCGAACTTCAAGATAATGTACTCAATCATCAATGGTATTACTAATAAAGCAAGTGAATTTGCCGAAAGGGAGCAAGAAGAAAAATCCAGATGTATTAGGACTCAAAGAAACGAAATTGTCAGGCATCATAACAAATGAAGTGTGTCTGCAGGGCTACTATATATAGTAAGGAAAGGGAGGAAAGGGCCCTGACGATAAGGAAGGAATGGCATTTTGAAGAGATGGAAACTCCGAGCTGTGAAGGATTCAAAGACTTAACCCCATTTATACCAACTCTTTGTTTCATTTGGTATAGCCATGCCCTAATACAACTTAATACAGCATTACCCAATACCATGAGCCATTAGCCAATACAATCTATCTTTTTAATCAGTGTTTCATGTGGCACTGTATCCAAAGCTTTGGTAAAGTTAAGGTGCACAACATCACAAACCTTACCACTATCAACTGCCTAAATTATGCTGGAATAAAATGATAGAAAAAAAATAATAATATAATTCAATATAAAATTGAATTAAACAAAATTATTAATAAAATAAAATTATTTAACCTGAATGGCAATTTGTAAACCTATGTTTTGAATCACTTATTAATTTATGTTTTTCAAGATGAAGACGAATGGCATTTACAATTATTGATTCAAGTAACTTTCCCACAATAGACGTTAAACTAATTGGCCGATAGTTTGATGCAAGTGCTCTATCTCCATTCTTGAAAATTGGAACTACATTAGCAACCTTCCACGACTCTGGCACTCTGCCTGACTCTAATGATTTATTAAATATGGTAGACAATTGTTCGCAAAGCTTCTCTTTCCATTCCTTAAGCACCCTGACAATAACTTTGTTCCTTGGGATTTGTTTGGCTTGAGTTTCACTATTTGTTTAATAAAATCCTCCTTGGTAACTGCTAACTAGTCAACCTGTTGTCTGCTCCACCAACATAGACAGTTTGACGAATTCATTTATTAAACTGACTTCCCCATTCTTTATCCTTTTGTACCAAGCTTTCTTTCTACCTATAAGATTCTTTAGATCCTTTGTTATCCATTCCAAGTCATTAGTATTCGATCTATTAAATTTGTATGGACATTTCTGAACTTTGCTTACAATATTTTATAATATGTTCTATTTTGAATCCACATAGAAATCCCTTTTAACATTACCCATCGATGGGTTTACGTCTCGCTGCAAGAACCCCCCCCCCCACACCACTCATGCATTTTCCAATCTTTTCACCAAAAAAAGTTCTGAGGCAGATTCCTATGGGGTGGCAGATTTTGTCGAAAATCTGACATTTAAGAGAAATTTTTCCTACAAATCTATTCCATTCTATATTAAATCTGATTTCTTCGTGATCACTGTTCCCTAGCTCACTTCCCATTTCGATGTCATTAATTTGTGTTTACCCTGTTAGTTAATACTAAATCTAAAATATTATTTTCCCGCTTTGGTTCCTTAATGTGTTGCGTAAGAAAGCAATCGTCAATTAATTTTAGAAAATCTTCTGCTTCATTATTCCCTTTTTCTGTTAAACCAGTTTATTCCACTAAAAATACAGTCACCCATGACACAAATACTGTTAGACCTAGAAGCTCTAGATATTTCATCCCATAGATGCTATGCTTCCATTCTGGATAAGTTTGTTGGCCTGTATTTAACTCCTATTATAAGAGTATTTGTTTTTTGGTTTAATTCTAGCCAAATAGTTTCTGTGTGTGGCTCAGTTTTGATTTCCTCTTTGAGACTACATTTCCAGTTTTCCCTAACAAATATGGCTACTCCCCTCTCGTCTAATATATCTATATGTGTGAAATAGTTTTAATCAATTTATTTAATAATCAGCTAATAGTTTTATATTTTTCTACATTCATCCACGTTTCGGTAGTGTTATTTGGGGCCATTCTCTTTCTCTGTTCATTATGCCAATTTTTTTCCCCACAGACACATACTTTTATTACCTCCCTTCTCCATATCGATTCCCATACCATTATCTACTTACAGTTTAAACCGAAACAAACCTTTCCAACCGTAGAAGAGTTCCCAGTTACCAATGAAGGATATTGCATTTGATTTGCGATATTTGTCAAGTCGGGAATTGACACCAAGTGCCCTGGACAACCATTCATTTCCAAATCCCTTTCTTGGAAGAATGTCCCATATATTCGGGATTCCTCCCTTACTCCTAACTAATTATATGGCTGTCTTAAACCTCTGTATCAGTGCCTCACTCCTAACTCTTCCAATATCATTTCCACCGGCACTAATACAAATAATGGATTTGTTCCCATTTCCAGCCATTATATCATTCATGTTGTTAACAATGTATCCAATCCCTGCTCCCGGATAGCAAACCCTTAACCTGTTCCCTCTATTTCTGTCACAAAAAGTTATATCCAAATACCTCACCTGGGAATCTCTAACAACCAAAATTTGCTTTGGAACTTCCTTTACTTTCTGAACAACTTGAGGTACCTGCGATCCCTTTGTTGCCTTCCCTTGGTTTACCTTCTACCACTTACACACACCTGGTTTAACTTCTCGTACCTACCCGCATACTCTTGGTTAAACATCTTTCATAATCACTAGCTTTATCTCCTTCACTCACCCAAACACACGGTTTAAAAACTAGCTTTACGGAATTTCGGATTATGAAAATTTTTTGGTCGCTAAAACACCATTCATCGCTACCACTGGACAGACTCTAAGGTTCTCAAGACAGCATGGAAGATTATTTAAGGCCTGACGGCTGAGTGGACACCGCTCGGGGTTCGTAGTCCTAAGGTTCCAGGTTCGATCTCCGGCAGTGGCAGAAGCAAACAGGCAGAAATTTTCATCCTGGTGCACCTGTTCACCTAGCAGTAAATAGGAACCTAGGAGTTAGACAGCTGCAATGGGCTGTTTCCTGGGGATGTGTGTGTACTCACCTATTTGTACTCACCTATTTGTGCTTGCGGGGGTTGAGCTTTGGCTCTTTGGTCCCGCCTCTCAACTGTCAATCAACTGGTGTACAGATTCCTGAGCCTACTGGGCTCTATCATATCTACACTTGAAACTGTGTATGGAGTCAGCCTCCACCACATCACTGCCTAATGCATTCCATCCGTTAACTACTCTGACACTGAAAAAGTTCCTTCTAACGTCTCTGTGGCTCATGTGGGTACTCAGTTTCCACCTGTGTCCCCTTGTTCGCGTCCCCCCAGTGTTGAATAGTTTGTCCTTGTCTACCCGGTCGATTCCTCTGAGGATTTTGTAGGTTGTGATCATATCTCCCCTTACTCTTCTGTCTTCCAGTGTCGTAAGGTGCATTTCCCGCAGCCTTTCCTCGTAACTCATGCCTCTTAGTTCTGGGACTAGTCTAGTGGCATACCTTTGGACTTTTTCCAGCTTCGTCTTGTGCTTGACAAGGTACGGGCTCCATGCTGGGGCTGCATACTCCAGGATTGGTCTTACATATGTGGTGTACAAGATTCTGAATGATTCCTTACACAGGTTCCTGAACGCTGTTCTGATGTTAGCCAGCCTCGCATATGCCGCAGATGTTATCCTTTTTATGTGGGCTTCAGGAGACAGGTTTGGTGTGATATCAACTCCTAGATCTTTCTCTCTGTCCGTTTCATTAAGTACTTCATCTCCTATTCTGTATCCTGTGTCTGGCCTCCTGTTTCCACTGCCTAGTTTCATTACTTTGCATTTACTCGGGTTGAACTTCAACAGCCATTTGTTGGACCATTCACTCAGTCTGTCTAGGTCGTCTTGTAGCCTCCTACTATCGTCCTCAGTTTCAATCCTCCTCATAATTTTTGCATCATCGGCAAACATTGAGAGAAACGATTCTATACCCTCTGGGAGATCATTTACATATATCAGAAACAGTATAGGTCCAAGGACTGACCCCTGCGGGACTCCACTCGTAACGTCTCGCCAATCTGAGACCTCACCCCTCACACTGACTCTTTGTCTCCTGTTGGTTAGGTACTCCTGTATCCAACGGAGTACCTTCCCTTTCACTCCAGCCTGCATCTCCAGCTTTTTCACTAGCCTCTTGTGTGGCACTGTATCAAAGGCTTTCTGACAATCCAAAATATGCAGTCTGCCCACCCTTCTCTTTCTTGCCTTATTTTTGTAGCCTGGTCGTAGAATTCAAGTAACCCTGTGAGGCAGGACCTGCCATCCCTGACCCATGTTGATGCTGTGTTACAAAGTTCCTTCGCTCCAGGTGTTCCACTAGCTTTCTTCGCACAATCTTCTCCATCAGCTTGCATGGTATGCAGGTTAGGGACACTGGCCTGTAATTCAGTGCCTCCTGTCTATCCCCTTTCTTGTATATCGGGACTACATTAGCTGCTTTCCAAATTTCTGGCAGTTCCCCTGTTGCCAGAGATTTGTTATACACTATGGAGAGTGGTAGGCACAGTTCTTCTGCTCCTTCCTTAAGTATCCAAGGAGAGATTCCATCTGGGCCTATAGCCTTTGTCACATCCAACTCTAGTAAACACTTTCTTACTTCCCCGCTTGTAATCTCAAACTCTTCCAGTGGTTCCTGGTTAGCTATCCCCTCTCTTAACTCTGGGATTTCTCCTTGTTCTAGGGTGAAGACCTCTTGGAATTTCTTATTCAGTTCCTCACATACTTCCTTGTCGCTTGTAGTGAATCCTTCTGCCCCTATCCTTAATTTCATAACCTGTTCCTTTACTGTTGTTTTTCTCCTGATGTGGCTATGCAGCAATTTAGGCTGAGTCTTTGCCTTGCTTGCGATGTCGTTTTCGTATTGTCTTTCCGCCTCTCTTCTCATCCTGACATATTCATTCCTGGCAATCTGGTATCTTTCTCTGCTCTCCAGTGTCCTGTTATTCCTATAGTTTCTCCATGCCCTTTTACTTTGTTGCTTAGCTAGCCTACATCTCTGATTAAACCATGGGTTTCTCATCTTCATTTCACTGTTTTCCTTTTGGCTGGGACAAACTTGTTTGCTGCTTCCTTGCACTTTTGCGTGATGTAGTCCATCATATCTTGGGCCGTCTTTTCCCTGAGCTCTGTTTCCCATGCTATGTCTGTTAGGAATTTTCTTATCTCCTCATAGTTTCCCTTTCGGTATGCTAACCTTTTGGTTTCAGTATCTCTCCTCGAGTTCAATAACCCTTCTTCAATCAGGTATTCAAACTCCAATACACTGTGGTCGCTCATCCCTACTGGGGCCTCAAAACCGATTTCTCTTATGTCAGAGTCGTTCAGGGTGAAGACCAGGTCGAGTCTCGCTGGTTCGTCATTTCCTCTCATCCTTGTGGGTTCTCTGACATGCTGGGTTAAGAAGTTTCTAGTCACCACCTCCAGTAGTTTGGCTCTCCACGTATCCTCGCCGCCATGCGGTTCCTTGTTCTCCCAATCAATCCTTCCGTGATTGAAGTCCCCCATGATGAGCAGGTGGGATCTATTTCTACAGGCAGCAGAGGCTGCCCTCTCAATTATAGTGTTAACTGCCATGTTGTTGTTTTCATACTCTTGACTGGGTCTTCTGTCATTTGGTGGAGGGTTATATATTACTGCTACTACTATCCTTGGTCCTCCCATTGTCATGGTGCCTGCTATGTAGTCTCTGAACCCTCACAGCCCGGGATAGCCATCTCCTTAAAACTCCATTCCTTTCTCATGAGTAGGGCCACTCCGCCTCCTCCCCTACCTTCCCTCTCTTTCCTTATTACTGTGTACTCCTGGGGAAACACAGCATTCGTTATGATTCCAGAGAGTTTTGTCTCAGTGAGTCCGATTACATCTGGGTTCACTTCTTGTGTTCTTTCCCTTAGTTCACTTGTCTTGCTTGTGATCCCATCTATGTTCGAGTACATTACCCTGAAACTGACTCTTTTCTGCTTCTCCTCTGGGGGGGACCTGTGGGGTCTGGGGTGAGCGGGAGCTTGGAGGATCTGGTACGGGGAGACTGGTGGAGGAGGAAGGGCTTGGGGGGGTGGAGGGGAGGGGGAGGGAAGGGTGGGTGGGTGAGAGGGGGAGGGTAGGGGGGTGGGTGAGAGAGGGAGGGTTGGGGGGGTGGGTGAGAGGGGGAGGGTTGAGGGGGGTGAGAGGACGAAGGTTGGGGGGATGGGGGAGAAGGGGGGGTTTGGGTGGGCAGTAAAGGGGGGAGGGCGTGGGGGAAAGGGAAGGCTGAGGTGGGTGAGGAAGAGGGGAGGGTATTGGGGAGTGGTGGAGAGGGGAAGGCTTAGGTGGGGTGGGGGAGAGTGGGGGGCTTAGGGGGGCAGGGGAGAACTGAGGGCTTGTGGGTGGGAGAGACTGGAGGGCATGTGGGAGAAGGGAGGGCTTGGGGGATGGGGGAGAAGGGTGGTGGGGGGAGGGGGGAGGGAGGAGGGGGGGAGGGGATGAGGGGGAGGAGGAGGGGGTGAGTGGGAGGAGGGGGGTGGGTGGGGGGAGGTGCCTTAGGTGGGTACTTAGTGGGGGGCTGGCAGGGGTTGGGGCAGGTAGGGTGTCTGTTGGGTAGAATGTGGGATGGTGTCGCACTCCCTGTGGCTAGTGCACTGTTTGAGGAGGGTTCCCACTCCCCTCTGGGATTGTGTGGATCGGGTTGTGGCTCCCTGATTCCTTTCTCTCTCCCTGCGCTCCTTCCTCACGTCTGCTGCCTGCTTTCTCTCTTCCCTTGTCATATCCCTCTGTAGGAATACTTTTTTGAACTTCACTACATTTGCTAGACAGCACTTCTTTTCTAACAGTTCCTCTTTCGTGTTTTCGCTCATGAATACCACCTTTATCATTCGGTCTGTCTGTGTGTGTGTGTGTGTGTGTGTGTGTGTGTGTGTGTGTGTGTGTGTGTGTGTGTGTGTGTGTGTGTGTGTGTGTGTTAGAGAAATATATGTAGTAGAAATAATAGACAAATAGACTGGTTAGAAAGGCGGAGACCAAGAGTTAATAGGTGGAGTGTGTAGACGCAAATATTACATGAAGTAAAACTTGAGGTGGAGCTGGTGTTGTGGTGCTCCACATGCTGGAGGACGTGTACAAGGACGTGTACAAGGACGTGTACAAGGACGTGTACAAGGACGTGTACAAGGACGTGTACAAGGACGTGCACAAG
>WNGS01167240.1:49931-60622 GCA_020271785.1 Procambarus virginalis | reverse complement strand
TATCGCTCCCTGTCCCCAACACAATGAATTATTAGTATTAGGATATATATATATATATATATATGTGAGAAAGCTGCATGAACGCGCAAGCCATATATCACTAAGAACTCTTAAAAATTTGACCCGGCCAGGATTCGAACCCATGCCGTCCAGGATCAACTCTAAACGTACCGTGACCACCGCACCGCACCAATGATCGTCTATAAGGATTGGTCAGTCTTGGCGCTTATTAACTAAGCTCCCTGACTGACCAACCCCCGACGACACTCATGGATCCATTGGGTACAGTTTTTCATCAAATTCTGGCGCATGCACGGGCCGCACTGAGTCTAATTTGTGTGAGAAAGCTGCATGAACGCGCAAGCCATATATCACTAAGACTCTTTGACCCGGCCAGGATTCGAACCCATGCCGTCCAGGATCACACTACTAAACGTACCGTACCACGCACCGCACCAATGACGTTCAAGGATTGGTCAGTCTTGGCGCTTATTAACTAAGCTCCCTGACTGACCACCCCCGACGACACTCTGGATCCATTGGGTACAGTTTTTCATCAAATTCTGGCGCATGCACGGGCCGCACTGAGTCTAATTGTGTGAGAAAGCTGCATGAACGCGCAGGCCTATATCACTAAGACTCTTTGACCCGGCCAGGATTCGAACCATCCGTCCAGGATCCACCAAACGTACACAGTACCGTGTACCCACCGTGCACAATGATCGTCTGATAAGGATTGGTCAGTCTGGCGCTTATTAACTAAGCCCCTACTGACCAACCCCCGACGACACTCATGGATCATTTGGTAAGTTTTCATCAAATTCTGCGCATGCACGGCCGCACTGAGTCTATTGGTGAGAAAGCTCATGACCGCAGCCATATATCATTCTCAATGACTCTTGTACACCCGGGCCAGATTCCTGAACCATGTTCTCCGTCCAGATCAACCCTAAACGTACACGTGTACCGTACCGCCCGCACCAATGATCGTCTATAAGGATTGGTGCATGATGTTGGCGCTTATTAACTAGGCTCCCTGACGTGACCAACCCGACGCACTCAGGATCCATTTGGTTACAAGTGTTTTCAATCAAATTCTGGCATGTATCACATAGCATCAGTGGACGGGTCCCGTGCATGCGCCAGAATTTGATGAAAAACTGTACCCAAATGGATCCATGAGTGTCGTCGGGGGTTGGTCAGTCAGGGAGCCTAGTTAATAAGCGCCAAGACTGACCAATCCTTATAGACGATCATTGGTGCGGGTGTCACGGTACTTGCGTTTAGGGTGATCCTGGACGGCATGGGTTCGAATCCTGGCCGGGTCAAATTTTTAAGAGTTCTTAGTGATATATGGCTTGCGCGTTCATGCAGCTTTCCTCTGACACAAACCGACGTAACATAGACCATTCAGTTTCGCCAAGGCCTCACGGGCGTGTTAAATTGGTGCATGCGCCAGAATTTGATAAAACTGTACCCAAATGGATCCATGAGTGTCGTCAAGGGTTTGGTCAGTCAGTGGAGCTTAGTTAATAAGCGCGCAGACTGACCAATCCTTATAGAACGATCATGTGGTGCGGTGGACAAGGTACTGTGTACGTTTAGGGGTAAGGACTTCCTGGGACGGCATGGGTTCGAATCCTGGCCGTGGTCAAAGAGGTTCTTAGTGAATATGGCTTGCGCGTTCATGCAGCTTTCTCACACATAGACATTACGACTCAGTGTCGGCGCCGTGCAGTGCGCGCAGAATTTGTATGAAAACTGTACCCAAGGATCCATAGAAGTGTCGTCGGGGGTTGGTCGAGTCAGGGAGCTTAGTTAATAGCGCAAAGACGTGTACCATCCGTTATAGACGATCATTGGTGCGGTGGTCACGGTAGTGTATTCATACACGTTAGGCTTATTCGAAGTCTCCCCTCCCCCAGAGAGGATTTCTGACCCCACCAGTTTATATATATATATATATATATATATATATATATATATAATATATATATATATATATATATATATATATATATATATATATATATATATATATTTCGTACCTAGTAGCCAGAACTCACTTTTTGGCCTACAATGCAAGGCCAGATTTGCCTAATAAGCCAAGTTTTCCTGAATTAATATATTTCTCAATTTTTTTCTTATGAAATGATAAAGCTACCCATTTTCTTATGTATGAGGTCAATTTTTTTTATTGGAGTTAAAATTAACGCTGATATATGACCGAACCTAACCAACCCTACCTAACCTAACCTAACCTATCTTTAAATGTTAGGTTAGGTTACGTAGCCGAAAAAGTTAGGTTAGGTTAGGTTAGGTAGGATAGGTACTCGAAAAACAATTAATTCATGAAAACTTGGCTTATTAGGCAAATCGGGCCTTGCATAGTAGGCTGAGAAGGCGTTCTGGCTACTAGGTACGACATATATATATATATTATATATATATATATATATATATATATAATATATATATATATATAGACATATGTCGTACCTAGTAGCCAGAACGCACTTCTCAGCCTACTATGAAGGCCGATTTGCCTAATAGCCAAGTTTTCATGAATTAATATATTTTCTCTAAATTTTTTTATATGAAATTATTAAGCTACCCATTTCATTATGTATGAGGTCAATTTTTTTATTGGAATTAAATTAACGTAGTTATATGACCGAACCTAACAAACCCTACCTAACCTAAGCTAACCTATCTTTATAGGTTAGGTTAGGGTAGGTAGCCGAAAAAGTTAGATTAAGTTAGGTTAGGTAGTCGAAAAACAATTAATTCATGAAAACTTGCTTATTAGGCAAATCGGGCCTTGCATAATAGGCTGAGAACTGCGTTTCGGCTACTAGGTACGACATTATATATATATATATATAATATATATATATATATATATATATATATATATATATATAACTGAAAACTCACTCCCCAGAACCCAAAGTGACTTGAACCCATACTCCCAGGAGCAACGCAACTGGTATGTACAGGGATGCCTTAAACCACTTGACCATCACGACCGGACAAAAGGAAGTGATAGCCGAGGCTATATGAACCACTTCCCCGCCGGCACTCGGATGGTAATCTTGGGCATAGCATTTTATCAAACCACCTCATTTTTGGGGGCAACACGTGAGGAACAAATGCAAACAAGCCTGAATGGTCCCCAGGAGTAGATACAACTGAAAACTCACACCCAGAAGTGACTCGAACCATACTCCCAGGAGCAACGCAACTGGTATGTACAGGGACGCCTTAAACCACTTGACCATCACGACCGGACAAAAGGAAGTGATAGCTGAGTCTATATGAACCACTTCCCCGCCGGCACTCGGATGGTAATCTTGGGCATAGCATTTTATCAAATCACTTCATTTTTTGGGGCAACACGTGAGGAACACAAATGCAAACAAGCCTGAATGGTCCCAGGAGTAGATACAACTGAAAACTCACACCCCAGAAGTGACTCGAACCCATACTCCCAGGAGGAATGCAACTGGTATGTACGGGACGCCTTAAACCACTTGACCATCACGAACGGACAAGCAAACATTCTGGCTTGTTTGCATTTGTGTTTCCTCACGTGTTGGCCAAAAATGAGGTGATTTGATAAAATGCTATGCCCAAGATTACCATCCGAGTGCCGGCGGGGAAGTGGTTCATATAGCCTCGGCTATCACTTCTTTTGTCGGTCGTGATGGTCAGTGGTTTAAGGCGTCCCTGTACATACCAGTTGCGTTGCTCTGACCATCAGGCTTGTTGGCATATATATATATATATATATATATATATATATATTATATATATATATATATATATATATATATATAGATATATTATATATATCTATATATAGATACTATATATATATATATATATATATATATATATATATATATATATATATATATATATATATTATATATATATATATTATATATATATATCTATATATATATATAATATATATATATATATATATATATATATATATATATATATATATATATATATATATATATATAAACTGGCGGGGTCAGTAATTCCTCTCTGGGGGGAGGGGGAGACTTCAGAATAAGCCTAACGTGTATGAATACACTATCGCTCCCTGTCCCCAACACAATGAGTTATTAGTATTAGTATTATCATTATTATGAGGAAATGGGAAAGAACGACTGAGTGGGAAGCCATTGATGAATTAGGGAGAATGGAAGAATGAGAGAATGACAGAAATGAAGGAATGAAAAATTGTGAGAATGAGAGAGAGAGAGAGAAGATTGGAGAATAGGAGAGCATGGAATATTGAGAGAAAGCATTAAAGAGAATGAAAGAATGATAGAGAACGTGAATGAGAGAATGGGAGCGATGGAGAGAATGAGCGAAACAGAGAGAATGAACGACACAAATATCGAGAACGAGAGAATGACAGAATTGGGGTATTAGAGGGTGAGAATGGATTGAATAAGAAAATGAGTGGATGAGAGAGAGTGTGTGAGAGAACGAGAGAGCCAGGACATATGACATAGGGAGAGAGTGTGCATATGAGAGAATGAGATGAGAGAGTATGGGAGAGAATGAGAATGAGAGAGAAATTTCAAGCAATCCACCTGTTTCGATAGTACCTATTGTGACGGTAGTCAATAGTTACGAATTCGTACGCACTTAGCTTTTAGATAATAGTATACTCACTGGAAAGGACGTACTTAGCTTTTAGATGATAGTATACTGACTAGAAAGGATTTTTTTTAAATTAATGAAGCTAAAAAAAATTAAATAAAATACAAACACGATTGCACCAATATAGCAGACTCATCCCATTGTAATGTACAGGATGTTGTATACATTGAGTAGCATTACGTACCTTTACCAGCAGCGTGTCGGGTTCTGACTTTCCCTTGGTCGCTGAAACACTGTTCATCACCACCACTGGAGAGACACTGAGGTTCTCAGGAGAGCGAATGGTCAGAGGTCATGGTCACATCCAACGGGGGTGTTCCAGGGTTAGGGAGTTCCCAGAGGCTTAATGGGGGATGGTTGGGGCACATTTATGGGTTTGAAATTGAAATTGAAATTGAAATAAGTTTATTGATGTAAAATACACACAAAGGGATGAGGTAGCTCAAGCTATTCTCACCCCGTTCAGTACATCGTGTTAATACATACATATACACACATCACAAACAATAATCATATTACCAAACATTCTGAGAGATAAACATATACATTTCCTCCTTCACGAGAAGTATGATATCAGACGTACACAAATACTTTTATGACCTAGGTATACTGTATAGACAATTTGCAAGAGACATGCAGATAATTCAACAAAATATTACAGTCTTGGTGCAAAATTCTTATATCTCTCAAGAATTTCATCAACCTTTCCGTTGTGACACATCCAGGCTATTTGTTCAGGAACAGTCCTTATCTCAGTGTTTCTATATACATTAATCAACGGACAATCAAGAACATAATGGGCAAGGGTGTGAGACCTTAACATACCACATAGTTTACACTTCGTGTCATTATCATGAACACCTATCCCATATTCCCAGTAATATTTGTACCCAAGCCTGAGCCGCATGTACACAGAGTCACTCCAAGCATTTCTCCTTTTACCATAAGTGAAATGGGTGTTTTGACTCACATACATGTAGTGTTGCATGGTTTGACTTCTCTCATACATTAGATCTCTCCTCTCCGCTCCTGCCTGTGCCTGAATATTTCTGATTTTGCTTCGAATTTGTCTCATTGTGAATTCACATTCAATGTCAACTTGTGGTTTTGATGTGGCACGTTTGGCCAAGTCATCCGCCACCTCGTTGAGCACTATTCCAACATGAGATGGAATCCACATGAATTTCACACTATGTCCTTTCAGCTGTATCTCAGTTATTCTTCTCTTACAATCCTCAACTATGGAGACGAAGACTGGGTTTCGACTGTTTAAGGACTCAAGTGCTCCTCGGCTATCGACAAATACAAAAACATTTTTGTTGTCATGACGTACTTCCTCCAAACATGCCAGAATGGCCTGCAGTTCAGCTTGTGTGGATGATATATAATTACTAAGCCGGAGTTCAATTATCCTGTCCACAGTCCCAAACTCCGTATAATCCCTTATTAGGACACCACACCCTGCCCTGCCATCCTCCGCCACCGACCCGTCACAATATACATGTAAACTGTTGTCTCTTGGTAACCGAGATATCATGCTTCCATACAAACACCGTAATTGTCCCGGTTCATGATGAATCTTTTTCACCTTGAGGGGTGCAATTTCGACGTCTATTTTCTGTACTTTCCATGGAGCAGACATATTACACTGTCGAGAGGGTTTACAGCAGTCAAGTACATCGTATTCCCTGAGGTCATGAGCTAATCCCCTCGTGTAGCGTGTCTCCCTCAGTTTCCTGGAAGTGTGTACGTCACTCAGGCAGGTCTGAACGCTCTCAAACAGCTTATCCCCTCCTTTTCTCCGCATGAAACGAATAGATACTCTAGTGTTAATGTCACGGACTCTATCACACACACTCTGTAAATTTAATTCCATTCTCATTATTTCAATCATTGCATTTCTTTGACATCCAAGAATAATCCTCATAGCCTCGTTCTGTATCAGCTCTATTTTTTGAGTCTGCCTTGGCCTGTGTAAGACAAAACGGGTGCTGCGTAGTCTATCAGGGACCGAACAGTGCTTATGTATAACATCCGCAAGATAGGTACCCCAACACCTTTACCAGAAAAAGCCAGTGCTTTTAGAGGATGCAGACGGGCTTTACATAAGGTGCTGATATGATTTATTTCAGCATTTTTACTCTCACATGTGTATCCAACATACATGCCCAGATACTTGTACTTCTGAACACGGCTCAGTTCCACACCATTTAGAGTAAGTCTTATATTTCTTCGTTTCCTATACTCATATTTGGTTTTATCTGCATTTATAACTAAGCCTAACTTGTGACAGGTTGTACCAAGTATGTTAAGAGCAGTTTGAATTTTGTTCCCAGAAGTGCCTTGTATAAGAATGTCATCAGCATATATGATCGTCGTGACCCCTGGAGGATACATCTCTGATGCTAATCTGTTCATTAATACATTGAATAAGGTGGGACTTAATACTCCCCTTGTGGGGTACCTAACTGAAACATCCGTTCCTCAGACATGTATCCCTGGTAATACACCTGACCTTTTCTGCCTTGTAGATAATCCCTTATCCAGTGTAGCAATCTCCCTGTTATTCCCAGATTGGCTAATTCGTATAAGATTACTTCCCCATTGGCTTTATCAAATGCTCCTTGCAGATCAACAAAAACTCTACAATTGTCATCCACATTAGACAAACACTTTAAGAGACAATCTGCAGTACTTTTGCCTTTGATAAAACCAAAGAGATTACTGGACATGTTATCACCTACAAGGTAGAGTAGCCTATTTAACAAAATCCTTTCCATCATTTTACAAAAGCAGGATATTAAGGAGACAGGTCTGTAGCCTCCGTTTGACTTAGGGATAGGAATGATGACAGCCTCTTTCCATTTTCTTGGTAACTTTCCCTCTCTATAACTCATATTAAACAAATCAAGTAAGGGACTAGGTTTCATACCGGCTAAATAATTAAGAATGTCATACGTTACTCCATCTTTTCCAGGAGCAGTAGAGCTGCCACTTTTTATAGCATCCAGTAGCTCATCGTGAGTTATCTCAGTGCATGTTACAGATCTTGTATTTAAAGCACATAAAGTTACTCCATTTCTAATATTTCCCATGACTCAATGGTGACTCTCGTGTCTGCAGGTAAGGACTCCATACCAGCAGCACTAGCCCATTTATCTACTAACTCATTAGCAACCTTCCCTGGATCTGAGTGAGCAATGAATTTGGGCTTATAACCCCTGATTTTATTTACTGCTCTCCATATGTCTTTAAGGTTCTTAGTATTACCAATGGACTGCGCAAAGTCTTGCCAGTATCTGTCCCGCGCCTCCTTCCTCACCTGACTGCATTCCCTAGCCACTTCCAACATTGTATTTTTCTCTTCATCCCTCATTCCATTTTTTAACCATTCTTTATGTGCACTCCGTAGCATTCTCTCCCACCCCTTAACTTGCTGATCATTGAGATATTTAAATTTCTTAGGTCCATGCGTCTTGCTTCCCCTGCCCCCGTTATTTTCCCTCTGTACTAATTTCTCTATGTTCTCGACCATGTCCTCGTAAAAACTATCAGCACAGAGCGGCGTGTATTGTTGATACCAATCTCCCATATTTTGAATAAAATAATTTTTCATATCTTTATTAATATTTAGCCTTTTCCTTTGAAAGTGGACTTGTTTTTTCCCCAGTGGTAATTCAACGTTCAAAGCAAAGTGGTCACTAAGTAGTTCCCGAACAACCCGAGCCTCCCCCATAATCCCCTGAGAGTTTAAAAGGCAGGCATAGTCAAGCCGTCCTCCCCTGATGTGAGTTGGTTCATCGTTTCCCAAGAGACAGGTATCTGGATGATCTTGTAGAAACTGTAACCACTTGACCCCATTAGCATTAATACTACCCACTGTCCCAAGGCTTGTGTGCCGAGCATTAAGGTCCCCAATGACCAGTGAAGGATTAGTATAAAGGCAGTCAGGTAGATAGTTAGCGTCGAAGCAGTTCCTGGAAACATACAAATTAACTACAATAAATTCCCCTTCCCTTAATGATAATTTAACACAGACACTCTCTATACCTTGCGTTTTTGACGGCGGTTCTACTAACTCTGCTGGTATGGAGTTCTTAACATAAATCGACGTGCCTCTGATGTTATTTGCGGCGAAGAGGTGAAACCCTTTATAGCCATTTAATTTCAATAAGCCTTCATTCCTATCCCCTGTCTCCTGAAGAGCTACAACATCAATATCATTTCCCATCACATAACAATGAACATCTGTAACCCTGTTTCTTAAACCATTAACATTCCATGACAACACTTTCAGTCTAGGGTGATCCATTATTAAACAATTCACTGTCTAAGTCATCCCCAATAAGTTCACTAAATGATAGCCATACCTTGTATAATATCTCCCATCTCCTCCCAAGCTCACCAGTAAAAGCAACATTGCGGTTCTCAAGAGATTTTTTCAGTCCTGTGACGTCCATTATTGGCCCAAATGATTCCTTCATTTTATGTGTAATTATAGGGTTCTTCCTTTCACAACTACTATCATCATTCACACACACTTCACTTTCCTTCATTTCATCACTCAATATTTCATTATTGCCCTCAACCACTATGTCCTGACTTTCCTTCACTGTTTTGTGATTTTCCTTGACCTCCTGAACGTTTAATTTCGCCTCGATGGACTCGATTCTCTGCCCAAGATTTCGGAGGAACTCACCAACTTTTCTTAGTTCAGCCCACACCTCCTTGACCATATCATTATGGCCCTCTTTCTGAGCCCCAGTAACCACTTCACTCACCGTTACACCGTCACGCCGGAGTCCTGAGTGTTGGCGTGGCTGCTTGTTGCTTGAGCCTGTCGAAGTAAAGGTGACTCCTTTACCCATGCATTCGTCCGGTTCACTGGCGCTGTTTGGGGCAGACTGTTTTGCTGTGCTCCCGGTGTCTGGGTAAGAGCTCTTGCTTGCTCTGAAACATTCACCGGCCGGGGAACATCCATACTCGGCCTCTTGCTACACACAGCCGAGCTCGCGTTGTGAACACCTCCACAGTTGCAGCATCTGGGAACTATTTTCTCACCCAGATTAAGTCTGCTTCTACACAGATTAGAGAGGTGAGACTTTCCGCAGAATCGACATCGTGGATCATGTTGACATCTCCAGGATTTGTGCCCCCATCTGCAGCATTTCAGGCATATTACGGGCTCTTCTACATACTTTGCTACATGCCTGTAGCCAGCCCCAGTGATGAACACTCTCTCGGGAACTTCACCTCTCACTAGAGCCACCACCTGATTCCTAGCTTCACCTTTAATAAGGTGACGCTTGGCCGACACAAATCGTTGGTCGTCGAGGATGAATGCGGGGTCTAAAATCTGAGGGTATTTATATATAATTACCTTCGTCAGCTTCTCGTTCCCCTCCGGTATTTCCATCACAATTCCATCATATCCGTGCTGGGTAAGATACTCCACTGCCTCCATAGAACCTACCGTTAAGTAAGGTCTGTTTACACCTTCCTTCAGCAGGGGCTCGAACTTGCGGTGTTCTCTTCCAAGTCTGACTGTCCACAGCAGCTTCTGATGATAGGCCAGCTTGCATGAGGCAGGGAAGAGAAGCCTCCATCTCCGCTGACCCTCACCTTCCTGACCTCGTTCCCTCCGTTCGTCGACATCAGTCTCGGCGACGTTCTTCATTCTCTTGTCGTTTCCGTTAAGCGTACCATTACAGTCTACACTACGACTTGCATCCTTTCTTCTCCGTTTCTTCTGATTCCTTGTTAGCACGTCTTGATACTCGCCCTCCTCTTCTGACTGGCTGCTTTCGGAGTCCATGGTATTGCTATGGGAAGTAGCCAGTTCCTCTGGTGACTGAGTCTCCATCTCAGTACCCAGCATGGGGGGAGGGGGGGGAAGGCGATTGTACTAGTCAGTCTCCTTATGTGTAGACTGAGCTAAACACCATACCAACTTCACCCCTAGGCGAGGAGCAGGTATCTTGACCCGACCGCGTCCCAGGTAAGAC
>WNGS01167240.1:23597-42417 GCA_020271785.1 Procambarus virginalis | reverse complement strand
AAGAGCTTCAACACTGCTTGAGCAAGCGCATGAGCTCCTGCCTGTAGAGTGGTTACCGTCCCTGGGAGGATGACTCCGTGGCAAGATCATCATCAATGAAATGGCAACGGCAACGAAAAAATCCAACATGATACTACAAGAAATGAGGCACAAGTATCTCGAGGAAATTTATAAAGAAGCCGGAGATGAACTAGATCAAATCTACACTGACGGGTCATCTAATCCTGTCAATGGCAGGGCTGGTGCAGCATACACGGTAATCAAGGATAATACTTTCCAACGCAGATATGAAGAAAAAGCATGTATTGAGTACTATGCCTCTTCAACGCAAGCAGAGCTAACTGCCATTGTTATGGCGTTAAGGTTTCTTGAGCGGAACACTAATGGTGCAGTGATTTGTACCGATTTAAAAGCAGCACTGCAAAGCCTAAGTAAAAATCGGGCAGAAAATCTTGCAATAGTCGCTGAAATTAAGAGAGCTGTGAGAGTACTTACCAATCAGGGAAGAGTCATCAAGTTTCTGTGGATCCCCTCCCATGTTGGAATATGTGGGAATGAACGAGCAGATGTGCTGGCTGCTGAAGGCGCTGAAGGAGACCATATTAAATACTTCATACCCAAGACTCTCCTACAAATTAGAGGTGTTGTCAGGCAACATCACCGTGACAAGGCAACTGAGGAAAGGAGGATAGAAGCACAAACCAGTGAATCTATACGATGGTACAACATGGTTGCAGCTGGCAATCCCAATCGTTATGGCCGAAGAGGAGGAGGACGAGTGAGAGAATCAGTGATAGCGAGAATCCGTCTTGGATACAAATATTCTTGGAGATATGGAATGGAAACAACAGATGAACAGCGAAGTTGCAGAATCTGTGGTGAGAGTGATGGACACCGCCTTGACCACTATCTACGTGAATGTGAACACCTGAGAGACATTAGAAACATGTGTAGAATAATAAACCCCACATTGTTTGAGTTAGGAAAACACTATTTGTCAAATATTGATACTGTTCTTAAATGATTTCCCCATTTTACACCCGCAAGATAACGTAAGCTTTTAAGGGTTGATAGATGTTAATCTTCTTGTTTGAGGAGCTGTTCACTTGAGACAGTTAAGCAAGTCCCAGCTGTGTCTGGGTACAAGTAACAGGATGAACAACCCAGCGGTTTTCTTCCTATTGGGGAGTGTTGTACATGCTGCTATGGCGGTGTGTCCACTCACAAGATGAGTGGCGCTGCCCAATAAACTCGCCCTCAGGGCAAAATTTAAAAAAAAAAATCCTGAGTTTCTGCCTCGGTTTCATCCCTGACTATAGCCTCCGCCCCTGGTATAGTAGAATTGTTGTTGTTCCTTTCCCACTCCTTCTGGATGGCTGGTAGGCTTCAAATGAATGATGTTTTCCGATCATGCGTCTTGTCATCTAGAAGGTTTTTTTAGGATATTCCAAGCTGGCTGGTCATGTTTACACACCCAGAGCAAGTGGCCAGCTCTCAGTGCCGCAGTGTTACTCACTCCTGCACAAGCCGAATGGAATCTAGTCTTACAGATATAACATTCAATTCCCGTTACCGTCGTCTTTAAGGAGTTGTTACATTGGCCACAAATTTGTTCATTTACTCCCATTTTGCCTTGTTTTGTTGTATATATCTATATATTTATAATATTATATGTATACCGTATATTTGTAACAAATATATGTTTATTTGTTCTACTGTATGGTCAGTACTTATCACGGTCGAGGGTGAGGGTCCCAAAGGCTGTATAGTTGGTTCGTTGTTGTCCCAGGCCGCGGCTGGAGGCCCTCAGTTGCCAGTTACTTGGGTTATACACTGATATATTAATTCGCTTGTATTACAATAAGGGATTTTCTGCTTTATTTCCTACTTGCAATAGTATTCACTTTCTCTATTACTAATTTCTCGATCCACATTCCCCTATTACACTTGTTGGAAACCAAATTTGCTAGTAAGCAAGCACACACACACACACACACACACGCACGGTGGCCTCACGGGGCGTGGGCCTATGGGCTGGGTTCTGGCACCACGAGGTGGACTCAACAAAATTCACTTGTTATTTCCTTAAAGCACAAAAGTCGGATGGCAATCACTATTGTATATTGTTGAATAAGTTGAGATGCACTTTATGAGTTATCTGACTGTGTTTAGTTCCTGTATCACTGAAATATCCCGAGATATATAGTGTTTTTCACAGAGCTCGTGCTCTCGTGTGCTTCCCTTCCCCACACCTCCGACTACTCCACCAAGCCATAAGATCTGGTGGCAAGCCTTATATCACTAAGAACTCTTTGACCCGGCCAGGATTTGAACCCATGCCATACAGGATCACCCCTAATTGTACACAGTACCGTGACCACCGCACCGACGATTGGTGCGGTGGTAACGGTACTGTGTACGTTTAGGGGTAATCCTGGACGGCATGGGTTCGAATCCTGGCCGGGTCAAAGAGTTGTTAGTGATATATATATATATATATATATATATATATATATATATATATATATATAATATATATATATATATATATATATATATATATATATATATATATATATATATATATATATATATATATATATATATATAACTGACCTTATGTCCGGTCGTGATGGTCAAGTGGTTTAAGGCGTCCCTGTACATACCAGTTGCGTTGCTCCTGGGAGTATGGGTTCGAGTCACTTCTGGGGTGTGAGTTTTCAGTTGTATCTAGTCCTGGGGACCATTCAGGCTTGTTTGCATTTGTGTTCCTCACGTGTTGCCCCAAAAAATGAGGTGATTTGATAAAATGCTATGCCCAAGATTACCATCCGAGTGCCGGCGGGGAAGTGGTTCATATAGCCTCGGCTATCACTTCCTTATGTCCGGTCGTGATGGTCAAGTGGTTTAAGGCGTCCCTGTACATACCAGTTGCGTTGCTCCTGGGAGTATGGGTTCGAGTCACTTCTGGGGTGAGTTTTCAGTTGTATCTAGTCCTGGGGACCATTCAGGCTTGTTTGCATTTGTGTTCCTCACGTGTTGCCCCAAAAAATGAGGTGATTTGATAAAATGCTATGCCCAAGATTACCATCCGAGTGCCGGCGGGGAAGTGGTTCATATAGCCTCGGCTATCACTTCCTTATGTCCGGTCGTGATGGTCAAGTGGTTTAAGGCGTCCCTGTACATACCAGTTGCGTTGCTCCTGGGAGTATGGGTTCGAGTCACTTCTGGGGTGTGAGTTTTCAGTTGTATCTAGTCCTGGGGACCATTCAGGCTTGTTTGCATATATCTATATATATATATATATATATATATATATATATATATATATATATATATATATATATATATATATATATGCAAGAATTCTTACATTCTTGTACAACCACTAGCAAGCATAGCTTTTTGGGAAAGTTCTTAATCCTAATTTTCACACATACACACACACACACACACACACACACACACACACACACACACACACACACACACACACACACACACACACACACACACATACAAACACACACACACACACACACGCACACATCCCCAGGAAACAGCCCATTGCAGCTGTCTAACTCCTAGGTTCCTATTTACTGATAGGTGAACAGGTGCACCAGGATGAAAAATTCTGCCTGTTTGCTTCTGCCACTACCGGGGATCGAACCTGGAACCTTAGGACTACGAACACCGAGCAGTGTCCACTCAGCCGTCAGGCCTTAAATAATCTTCCATGCTGTCTTGTGAACCTTAGAGTCTGTCCAGTGGTAGCGATGAATGGTGTTTTAGCGACCAAAAATTTTCATAATCCGAAATTCCCTAAAGCTAGTTTTTAAACCGTGTGTTTGGGTGAGTGAAGGAGATAAAGCTAGTGATTATGAAGATGTTTAACCAAGAGTATGCGGGTAGGTACGAGAAGTTAAACCAGGTGTGTGTAAGTGGTAGAAGGTAAACCAAGGGAAGGCAACAAAGTGATCGCAGGTACCTCAAGTTGTTCAGAAAGTAAAGGAAGTACCAAAGCAAATTTTGGTTGTTAGAGATTCCCAGGTGAGGTATTTGGGTATAACTTTTTGTGACAGAAATAGAGGGAACAGGTTAAGGGTTTGCTATCCGGGAGCAGGGATTGGATACATTGTTAACAACATGAATGATATAATTGCCTGAAATGGGAACAAATCCATTATTTCTATTAGTGCCGGTGGAAATGATATTGGACGAGTTAGGAGTGCGGCACTGATACAGAGGTTTAAGACAGCTATATAATTAGTTGAGGAGTAAGGGAGGAATCCTGAATATATGGGACATTCTTCCAAGAAAGGGATTTGGAAATGAATGGTTGTCGAGGGCACTTGGTGTCAATTCCCGACTTGACAAATATCGCAAATCAAATGTAATATCCTT
Source organism: Procambarus virginalis (assembly GCA_020271785.1). Taxonomy (NCBI): domain Eukaryota; kingdom Metazoa; phylum Arthropoda; class Malacostraca; order Decapoda; family Cambaridae; genus Procambarus; species Procambarus virginalis. The sequence continues at coordinate 38,013 of WNGS01167240.1, read as the reverse complement.
CATTGGTAACTGGGAACTCTTCTACGGTTGGAGAGGTGTTGTTTCGGTTTAAACTGTAAGTAGATAATNGGAGACTGAGTACCCAAATGAACCACAATAACGTTAGAAAGAACTTTTTCAGTATCAGAGTAGTTAACAGGTGGAATACATTAGGCAGTGATGTAGTGGAGGCTGACTCCATACACAGCTTCAAATGTAGATATGATAGAGACCATTAGGCTTAGGACCCGTACATCATTTGATTGACAGTTGAGAGGCGAGACCAAAGAACCAGAGTTCAACCCCTGCAAATACAATTAGGTGAGCACTAGTCGCCACCACCACCTACTACTACTACTACTACTACTACTACTACTACTACTACTACTAATACTACTACTACACCAGAAACCCCTACTCCTACTAGCATTACCAATACGGTTAGTCACCACACCTCTTTTCTTACCTTCTCTTACCATGTCGTGGCGTAGTCGACTAGAACGTGCATCTGGGAACACCCAGAGCACAGGTTCGAATCCTCATCATGGATCCTGTGGATTTTCCCATTGCTTCGATAATTGTTATTATTCTTACAAAGAGTCTCTGTGCATCAATTGTTCGTCACTAGGCTGACGTGTTTCTTCTTCACTCTTGCCTGGCAAAGGTTACAGTCACCATCAAACATAAATTTTAGAATATATATACCTGGTTGATACCTGGTTGATGGGGTTCTGGGAGTTCTTCTACTCCCCAAGCCCGGCCCGAGGCCAGGCTTGACTTGTGAGAGTTTGGCCCACTAGGCTGTTGCTTGGAGCGGCCCGCAGGCCCACATACCCACCACAGCCCGGTTGGTCCGGCACTCCTTGGAGGAATAAATCTAGTTTCCTCTTGAAGATGTCCACGGTTGTTCCGGCAATATTTCTTATGCTTGCTGGGAGGACGTTGAACAACCGCGGACCTCTGATGTTTATACAGTGTTCTCTGATTGTGCCTATGGCACCTCTGCTCTTCACTGGTTCTATTCTGCATTTTCTTCCATATCGTTCACTCCAGTACGTCGTTATTTTACTGTGCAGATTTGGTACTTGGCCCTCCAGTATCTTCCAGGTGTATATTATTTGATATCTCTCTCGTCTTCTTTCTAGTGAGTACATTTGGAGAGCTTTGAGACGATCCCAATAATTTAGGTGCTTTACCTCGTCTATGCGTGCCGTATATGTTCTCTGTATTCCCTCTATTTCAGCAATCTCTCCTGCTCTGAAGGGGAAGTGAGTACTGAGCAGTACTCAAGACGGGACAACACAAGTGACTTGAAGAGTACAACCATTGTGATGGGATCCCTGGATTTGAAAGTTCTCGTAATCCATCCTATCATTTTTCTGGCTGTCGCAATATTTGCTTGGTTATGCTCCTTAAACGTTAGGTCGTCAGACATTATTATTCCCAAATCCTTTACATGCTGTTTTCCTACTATGGGTACATTTGATTGTGTTTTGTACTCTGTATTATGTTTAAGGTCCTCATTTTTACCGTACCTGAGTACCTGGAATTTATCACTGTTAAACATCATGTTATTTTCTGATGCCCAGTCGAAAACTTTATTAATATCAGCTTGAAGTTTTTCAATGTCTTCAGCCGAGGTAATTTTCATACTGATTTTTGTGTCATCTGCAAAGGATGATACGAAGCTGTGACTTGTATTTTTGTCTATATCTGATATGAGAATAAGGAAAAGCAGCGGTGCAAGGACTGTACCCTGAGGTACAGAGCTTTTAACTGCACTTGGACTAGATTTTATATGGTTGACCGTTACTCGCTGAGTCCTGTTTGACAGAAAACTGAGTATCCAGCGTCCTACTTTACCGGTTATTCCCATTGACTTCATTTTGTGTGCTATCACGCCATGGTCACATTTATCGAAAGCCTTTGCGAAGTCCGTGTATATCACATCAGCATTCTGTTTTTCTTCTAATGCCTCAGTGACTTTGTCGTAGTGCTCAAGTAGCTGTGAGAGGCACGATCTTCCCGCTCGAAATCCATGTTGGCCTGGGTTGTGAAGGTCATTGGTCTCCATGAAATTGGTGACCTGACTCCTAATCACTCTCTCAAATACTTTTATGATGTGCGATGTTAGTGCAACTGGTCTATAATTCTTTGCCAATGCTTTGCTCCCTCCCTTGTGTAGAGGGGCTATGTCTGCTACTTTAAGTGCATCTGGTATCTCCCCCGTGTCCAAGCTCTTCCTCCACACTATACTGAGTGCCTGTGCTACCGGCACTTTGCATTTCTTTATAAATATTGAATTCCATGAGTCAGGACCTGGGCCGAGTGCATGGGCATGTTTTCAATTTCTCTTTCAAAATTTAGTGCGCTCGTGTTGATATCAGTTATATTTACAGGGGTTTGAATATCCCGCATAAAGAAATTATCTGGATCTTCCACTTTCATGTTGTTTATTGGAGTGCTAAACATGTCCTCATACTGCTTTTTTAGGATTTCACTAATTTCTTTGTCATCCTCCGTGTATGAACCTTCACTTGTACGAATAGGTCCAATACTGGCAGTGGTTTTTGCTTTTGATTTCGCATATGAGAAGAAATATTTTGGATTTTTCTTTATTTCCTGAATTGCTTTCTGTTCTAACTGCCTTTCTTCAGTTTCATATGAGTGTTTCAATTTCCGCTCGATTTCTTCAATCTCCCTATTTAAATTATTCCTTCTTTGACGGGAAATTCGTGTCTGCATAAGCAGTTCTGTTATTTTTTTCCTGCGTTTATACTGTCGTCTGCGTTCTCTTTCTACGTTAGATCTCTTTCTGGCTTTCCTCAAGGGAACATGTTTCAGACAGACTTGATACGCTTCCGCAGTCAGTTTTTCTATTCCTTCTGTAGGACTTGTATTACTTAAAACAGTTTCCCATGGAATGTTTGTAAGTTCCCTGTTTATTATCTCCCAGTCTATCCTTTTATTATTAAAATTGAATTTACTGAATAGCCCCTCTCGCTTTATCAACGTTTTAGGTCTATTCTGAGTATTGATGGTCGTTTGCACTTCAATGAGCTTGTGATCTGAATATGTGGTATCTGATATCGTAATGTCTCTGATAATGTCTTCATTGTTCGTAAAGACCAAATCTAAAATATTTTCATTTCTCGTTGGCTCCGATATCTGCTGACTGAGTGAAAATTTGTCACAGAATCTAAGTAGTTCTCTAATCTGTGGTTGGTTAGGTCCCGATAGATTTCCTGGTATAATATTATTGTTTGCTATTTTCCACCTGAGACTAGGCAAGTTGAAGTCACCTAGGAAGATAATATCAGGTATCGGGTTCTCCAAATTATCAAGGCTATTCTCTATTTTGTTTATCTGTTCTGTGAATTCCTCAGCCGTTGCATCTGGCGGTTTGTATATTAGAATAATCACTAAATTTATTTTCTCTATTTTTAATCCCAGTACCTCTACCACCTCATTTGTAACGTTTAGGAGCTCCGAGCATACAAGGTCTTCCCTAATATACAGACCCACTCCTCCATGTGACCTACTTTTCCTATCACACCTGTATAGGTTATATCTTGGAATCCAGATCTCACTGTCCAACAATTCCCCTGCATGGGTTTCTGTGAAAGCTCCAAATACTGCAATAGACTCCGTGAGGAGACCATTTATGAACTGTACTTTGTTGTTTGTTCTTGTTTTCAGTCCTTGTATGTTGGCAAAGATGAATGAGGTTACTCTATTAGCGATAGTTTGAATGGGAGACTTTCTCGGCAAGCCCATTATGCGTGGACATAATAAGTTTGTTCTGACCAGTACTGATTGTTGTAGGGAAGTTGCCTGTCGTAGTTGTAGTTCCCTTTCGGTGTGTAATTGTACCTGTAGTTCTGGAATGCAAGTGGATCTGGCATCCAGTTCCATACACTCTCCATGCTCCTCCTTTTGAATTCTCTGTCGGTGTGGTATAAAAAATTTATAGAGTTTCCTCCTAATTCATTATCCTGCTTGCACTCTTTATGTAGCGTTCCGTGCCTTTCACGTGAAAGTGTGGGCAGCTGAGGTCATTGCATTTCCTGTCCTTCAGTGAGGTTTGGCACATGTCAGGATGGAAAAACCTACATATTGATCCAAATCGACACTCACCTTTCCTAAGCATATTTAAACGTTTTTTGGGATGTTGGTAACTGTATTTTAATCCTTTCTTATTACCAGCATATCTATGTCTGCATATGCCCTTTGCATAAAATTTGCATAAGTCTGGCCTTCTGTTCTGAATTGCTCTATCGGGAACCGTCGTGGTGTCTGTACCTATCGAGTTGATAGTGCTGTCTGGTACACTTTCTAGTTTACTGACATCCACATCCGGGCCTACTGAGTCAGAGTTTACAACTTCCAGTCGTCCTCAGGCTAGAGGAGAAGCAGGAAGGATGTACCCATCCTCCTGTTTGACATAGGCCTAGGCCTAAGGTCTAGTCATCAGTGCGCCAAGTAGGTCAGCTACAGCGGCACTAAGTGTGCACCGCCCCTCCTACCAACTGTGGAAGGCCGTGGATGTGTGGATTGGCCAGAAATTAAGGCAGTAATTGTTAATGTGGCAATATCGAGGCACGCTGAGGGGAGAGTTGTGAGGTAGGTGGGCCGCCCCGCGGTAACTGGTGCCTCAGGCATCACTCCTGTGAAAAATAGTCTTTGTGCCCTCCCTACCCAAGGTCGTGGTTTGTGTGTGCGACTAGTGTGTATACACAAGAGACTGCCAGGACACCCCATATATTGCCCCTCCCTACACTACGTGTGAATGTAAACCTTGTGCCGTGTAGGTGTCTATATGTACACGTGTGTGTGTGTAGGGCAGAATGCAGTGTTGAAGACATACCACCCAACAACACATGAAGTGAGCCGCAGCAAATAGATGGTTTATGACACGAGAAGTAACACTTTGAGACAACGAGTGAACATGGCTGGTGTGCCCGAGAACCATCACGGCCCCCCCGGCGGGGGCTCCTGTCCCCGCCAAGGGCCCCTGGATGCTGATCCACTCCCGGGGCCCTCCAGTGAGGATCCCCACCCGGGACCCCCAACAGTAATGGTACAGGTGACTCAGCAACAGAGGATGATGATGATAACTACCAACTAATCCAAGGCAGAAACGCAAAGAAGCGGGACAAGTCACAGCGACAGGATGAGCAGCAGCAGCAACCTCAACAACAACAACAACAACGACGACAAGACGAAGACAGTGAGTGGCACACCCTAATCTTTCCTGCAACAGGATTGACAGCAGCAGATAAGTAAAGATGGATTGTTGCGGCCGCCCGCGCCAACAGAGCAGAGTATCGCATAGAGAGCAGGTGTGTAGGCGGCAATGTTAGTGCACGGGTGCAGGGTTACAGTCTCCTGAAGTACTTCACAGAGACCAGTCTCGAGTATCAAGGTAAGAATGTTAAATTGTTGGAAGCAAACCCACAGACAAGACAAACTAAAATTATAATTAAGAACTATAGTATTCATGTTGACGTGGACTTTCTCAAGGACCATGAACAGATTGTTTGGGTCAAGCGCAACACTGGACCAGGGGGACTGCCCAAAAATCAAGCAATTGCTATGTGGACGGGAGACCTGCCCCAAGACATTAAAATACCAGTCATGAGGCCGTGCAAAGTGGAGAGGTATATTGGCAGTCCGTCCTTATGTGGCAACTGTCAACGGTGGGATCACAGAACGTGGCAATGTGATCGCGCAATTAGGTGTGGGTGTTGCAGTGGCTCTCACGACACCAAGCAGTGTCTGGCCAAGCTTAAACCGGGTGGGGATGGCGGGGTAATACCTAGATGTGTCAACTGCAAGCAGCCTGGGACAACAAGTGTCAACGGTACAGCCTCTGGGACCCTCCCTCACCCTCGACCGTGTGATAAGTTGACCATACTGTAGAACAAATAAACATATATACTATTACAAACATACGGTATACATATAATATTATAAATATATAGATATATACAACAAAACAAGGCAAAATGGGAGTAAATAAACAAATTTGTGGCCACTGTAACATCTCCTTAAAGTCGAAGGCAACGGGAATTGAATGTTATATCTGTAAGAATAGATTTCATTCGGCTTGTGCAGGAGTGAGTAACACTGCGGCACTGAGAGCTGGCCACTTGCTCTGGGTGTGTAAACATGACCAGCCAGCTTGGAATTTCCTAAAAAACCTTCTAGATAACATGACGCATGATCGGAAAACATCGTTCATTGGAAGCCTACCAGCCATCCAGGAGGAGTGGGAAAGGAACAACAATTGTAATATACCAGGGGCGGAGGCTATAGTCAGGGATGAAACTGAGGCTGAAACTCAGGAAGTTGTAAACTCTGACTCAGTAGGCCCGGATGTGGATGACAGTAAACTAGAAAGTGTAACAGACAGCACTGACAGCTCGGTAGGTACAGACACTACAACGGTTCCCGATAGAGAAAGTCAGAACAGAAGGACAGACTTATGCAAATTTTATGCAAAGGGCATATGCAGACATAGATATGCTGGTAATAAGAAAGGATTAGAATGCAGTTATCAACATCCCAAAAAATGTTTAAATATGCTTAGGAAAGGTGAGTGTCGATTTGGATCAATATGTAGGTTTTTCCATCCTGAGATGTGCCAAACCTCACTGGAGGACAGAAAATGCTATGACCTCAGCTGCCCATACTTTCACGTGAAAGGCACGGAACGCTACATAAAGAGTGGCAAGCAGGATAATGAATTTGGAGGAAATTCGATAAATTTTTTATACCAGACCGAAAGAGAATTCAAAAGGAGGAGCATGGAGAATGTATGGAACTGGATGCCAGACCCACTTGCATACCAGAATTACAGATACAACTACACACCGAAAGGGAACCACAACTACAACAGGCAACTGCCCTACAACAATCAGCACTGGTCAGAACAAACTCAATATGTCCACGCATAATGGGCTTGCCGAAAAAGTCTCCCAGTCAAACTATCACTAATAGAGTAACCTCATTCATCTTTGCCAACATACAAGGACTGAAAACAAGAACCAACAATAAAGTACAGTTCATAAATGGCCTCCTCACGGAATCAAATGCAGTATTTGGAGCTTTCACAGAAACCCATGCAGGGGAATTCTTGGACAGTGAGATCTGGATTCCAGGATATAACCTATACAGGTGTGATAGGAAAATTAGGACACATGGAGGAGTGGGTCTGTATATTAGGGAAGACCTTGTGTGCTCGGAGCTCCTAAACGTTACAAATGAGGTGATAGAGGTACTGGGATTAAAAATAGAGAAAATAAATTTAGTGATTATTCTAATATACAAACCGCCAGATGCAACGGCTGAGGAATTCACAGAACAGATAAACAAAATAGAGAATAGCCTTGATAATTTGGAGAACCCAATACCTGATATTATCTTCTTAGGTGACTTCAACTTGCCTAGTCTCAGGTGGAGAATAGCAAACAATAATATTATACCAGGGAATCTATCAGGACCTAACCAACCACAGATTAGAGAACTACTTAGATTCTGTGACAAATTTTCACTTACTCAGCAGATATCGGAGCCAACGAGAAATGAAAATATTCTAGATCTGGTCTTTACGAACAATGAAGACATTATCAGAGACATTACGATATCAGATACCACATATTCAGATCACAAGCTCATTGAAGTGCAAACTACCATCAATACTCAGAATAGACCTAAAACGTTGATAAAGCGAGAGGGGCTATTCAGTAAATTCAATTTTAATAATAAAAGGATAGACTGGGAGATAATAAACAGGGAACTTAAAAACATTCCATGGGAAACTGTTTTAAGTAATAAAAGTCCTACAGAAGGAATAGAAAAACTGACTTCGGAAGCGTATCAAGTCTGTCTGAAACATGTTCCTTTGAGGAAAGCCAGAAAGAGATCCAACGTAGAAAGAGAACGCAGAAGACACTATAAACGCAGGAAAAGAATAACGGAACTGCTTATGCAGACACGAATTTCCCGTCAAAGAAGGAATAATTTAAATAGGGAGATTGAAGAAATCGAGCGGAAATTGAAACACTCATATGAAACTGAAGAAAGGCAGTTAGAACAGAAAGCAATTCAGGAAATAAAGAAAAATCCAAAATACTTCTTCACATATGCGAAATCAAAAGCAAAAACTACTGCCAGTATTGGACCTATTCGTACAAGTGAAGGTTCATACACGGAGGATGACAAAGAAATTAGTGAAATCCTAAAAAAGCAGTATGAGGACATGTTTAGCACTCCAATAAACAACATGAAAGTAGAAGATCCAGACAATTTCTTTATGCGGGATATCCAAACCCCTGTAAATATAACTGATATCAACACGAGCGCACTAAATTTTGAAAGAGAAATTGAAAACATGCCCATGCACTCGGCCCCAGGTCCAGACTCATGGAATTCAATATTTATAAAGAAATGCAAAGTGCCGGTAGCACAGGCACTCAGTATAGTGTGGAGGAAGAGCTTGGACACGGGGGAGATACCAGATGCACTTAAAGTAGCAGACATAGCCCCTCTACACAAGGGAGGGAGCAAAGCATTGGCAAAGAATTATAGACCAGTTGCACTAACATCGCACATAATAAAAGTATTTGAGAGAGTGATTAGGAGTCAGGTCACCAATTTCATGGAGACCAATGACCTTCACAACCCAGGCCAACATGGATTTCGAGCGGGAAGATCGTGCCTCTCACAGCTACTTGAGCACTACGATAAAGTCACTGAGGCATTAGAAGAAAAACAGAATGCTGATGTGATATACACGGACTTCGCAAAGGCTTTCGATAAATGTGACCATGGCGTGATAGCACACAAAATGAAGTCAATGGGAATAACCGGTAAAGTAGGACGCTGGATACTCAGTTTTCTGTCAAACAGGACTCAGCGAGTAACGGTCAACCATATAAAATCTAGTCCAAGTGCAGTTAAAAGCTCTGTACCTCAGGGTACAGTCCTTGCACCGCTGCTTTTCCTTATTCTCATATCAGATATAGACAAAAATACAAGTCACAGCTTCGTATCATCCTTTGCAGACGACACAAAAATCAGTATGAAAATTACCTCGGCTGAAGACATTGAAAAACTTCAAGCTGATATTAATAAAGTTTTCGACTGGGCATCAGAAAATAATATGATGTTTAACAGTGACAAATTCCAGGTACTCAGGTACGGTAAAAATGAGGACCTTAAACATAATACAGGGTACAAAACACAATCAAATGTGCCCATAGTAGGAAAACAACATGTAAAGGATTTGGGAATAATGATGTCTGACGACCTAACGTTTAGGGAGCATAACCAAGCAAATATTGCGACAGCCAGAAAAATGATAGGATGGATTACGAGAACTTTCAAATCCAGGGATCCCATCACAATGCTTGTACTCTTCAAGTCACTTGTGCTGTCCCGTCTTGAGTACTGTTCAGTACTCACTTCCCCCTTTAGAGCAGGAGAGATTGCTGAAATAGAGGGAATACAGAGAACATATACGGCACGCATAGACGCGATAAAGCACCTAAATTATTGGGATCGTCTCAAAGCTCTCCAAATGTACTCACTAGAAAGAAGACGAGAGATATCAAATAATATACACCTGGAAGATACTGGAGGGCCACGTCCCAAATCTACACAGTAAAATAACAACGTACTGGAGTGAACGATATGGAAGAAAATGCAGAATAGAACCAGTGAAGAGCAGGGGTGCCATAGGCACAATCAGAGAACACTGTATAAACATCAGAGGTCCGCGGTTGTTCAACGTCCTCCCAGCAAGCATAAGAAATATTGCCGGAACAACCGTGGACATCTTCAAGAGGAAACTAGATTTATTCCTCCAAGGAGTTCCGGACCAGCCGGGCTGTGGTGGGTATGTGGGCCTGCGGGCCGCTCCAAGCAACAGCCTAGTGGACCAAACTCTCACAAGTCAAGCCTGGCCTCGGGCCGGGCTTGGGGAGTAGAAGAACTCCCAGAACCCCATCAACCAGGTATCAACCAGTCCCATCATGCCTGGAACAGGTATTGCAGCAAGAGGCCTGGCTGGCAGGGCTTGAGAAGGACGCCGACGCAGACAGCAGGTGGATCAGTGAACAGGGGCGGGAATGGCTCCGTGAACAGTACCACAGCAAGTCAGGGTACAGCCTCCAGTAGGCAGACAACAACCTGGGGTAGTGGTGGAGTGACCCACCACCACCCCGCACAGGCCCAACCAGACCCCATTTCTCTCACAAACCCACTTACCTCTACCCCACTCACTAACCCCAACCTTACCTCCCTCACTAACCCCAACCCTACCCCACCCAACAACCCCATTCCTGCCTCATCACCCATACCCCCTAACGCCTCCCAGTCAACCAGCCCTTCCGCCTCTCAGGCGACCCTCCCTTTCCCCCACCCTACCACTTCCCCTCCTCACTCACCAGCCAACACCTCACTGACTCCAGATAAAACAATGCTGCCCGATATGGAAGCAATGATTACCCGCGTGATAATAAATCACCCACTCATGCAAGAACTAATGAGCAAGCAAAATAAACTTGAAACTACCCTATGTGCAATCCAGAAGACCCAGGGGGACATACTTCACATGCTGCACGGCGTGAACTTGCTTCTGGCGAGACCAGCAGGTTACAACTGGATGCATGAGGATGCAACACGAGCCACAGCACATAACAGCAGACTCGGTGCTATCCCTGCCCTAGTGAACACACCACCACCAGTGAACACACCACCACCAGTGAACACACCACCAACACCAGTGAACACAACACCACCAGTGAACACAACACCAACACCAGTGAACACAACACCACCAACACCAGTGAACACAACACCACCAACAGCACCACCAGTGAACACAACACCACCAACAGCACCAGCAGTGAACACATAGACACTAGTGTACACAACACCAATGACCACTGGCACCCATACAAACAGTACCACCAGCACATGACGGTGGGGCAACACCAGCACATACAACACCGCCAGTGTACACACTCTCACCAGCAACAACACCGCACACAGCACATCTGATGACCAACACCTCCACGATGGATAACCACGGTGAAGAAAGTCTCACTATCCTACAATGGAACTGCAATGGCGTTCGTAATAGAATTAATGACATCATACAATACGCTCGTGAACACCAAACTGACGTCATAGTGCTACAGGAGACGATGGTAGGTGATGACTTCAACCCTAGGTTCAGCGGTTATCGCAAGTTCTCCCTGCCCTCTGGGGAAAGAAAACGGGGTCTCATCACTTTTGTAAATAACAACATTCCCGCACAGATTATTGATGACCTGCACATGGGGGATGAGTTTGAATCACTGGGAGTAACCCTTTACTTAAACAATAATGCCCTACATATAATCAACCTATATGTGCCACAGAGTAAACTTGACCTTGACACACTGCCTGAATTTATTAATGAGGAACCTACCCTGCTGGTCGGTGACCTGAATGCCAGACACCCACACTTTGGTGCCAACTGACATCAGCTCAATGTCAATGGACGGAAACTGTCACTCTTTGTTAGGGGAAGTGAAAACCTTAGAGTCCTGGGTGATGAACAGCCAACTCACCTCAGAGGAGGAGGATTAGACTATGCTCTCCTGCTGAATGCACAGGACACGGATGCCAGTACGCACATTGTGCACAGTTTATGTAGTGACCACTGGGCACTAATTACCACCGTCGACATGAGCAAGAGAAGGAAAGAGACATAAAAAAAAACGTCATCACTCGGATTAGATATGAGGCCGCACTTCATACACAGGATGAGTGACTGGTTCACGGAATACCAAATCCCAGAAGACATTGACACATTTGTTGATGACCTTAATCACCAAATTGAGAGCTGTCTAAGAGTTCTGCGCCGTACACCTGGGCGAAGTAACCCTCAGAGGAAGAAAATAAAATGGTACGAGACTGATTACATAAAGATGCTTAACGCAAATGTGCGAGACATGAGTAGACAGTACCGGAGACACCCCACTGACAGTAACCAAGAGTTGTTTAAAACTGTGTGTCAAGTAGCCAGGGAAGAGAAGATTAAAGAAGGGAAAGACAATGGCTGGAGTTCACCAGCTCTATTAGACGGGAAACATCTGCAAGACAAGTGTGGGCAAAAATTCAGATAGCTAAGGGTGGCAGAGCCCGGCCTGTGGCTCACAAAGACCCCCAGGGTAAGGCTGAAGAACTAATTCACAAGTGGAGTGATGCAGCATCCTCCTCCTCCCTCCCTGCAGAAATCAGCAGGGAACAGCTCCTGCGACATGATGACAGAAGGATTAGGATAACAAGAGCACTGTCTAGTGATGACGAATATGGGGAACCAATCACAGCCCAAGAAGAAAGGGGCGCTATGAAAAAGGGTAAAAGTACAGCACCTGGTGAAGATGGCGTCACCTACGACATACTCAATGCACTGTGTGAAGTGTCTGGGAATCCACTACTCCACCTGTTTAACAAGTCATTCCTAAGTGGAGTGTTGCCCACACAATAGAAACACACAATAATTGTTCCCATACCGAAGCTTAATGACCCTGGTAATTACAGACCTATCAGTCTCGTGTCATGCACTTGCAAGATGCTTGAAAGGATCATCCTAAACCCGACTGTTGCACAAAATAGGCAGGTTAGGGGAGGGGGTCAATGGATTTGTTAAAGGACGGAGCACAGCAATTGTATAGTTAATTACTTGGCTAATGACACGGCTAGGTACTCTGTATTTATTGACATCAAAGGAGCCTTCGACAAAGCACAGGGGATTGCGATCATGGACGAGCTTGCATGCATGGGTGTCAAGGGAAGACTCATAAAATGGGTTGAAGACTACCTCACAGGAAGGAAAGCCAAGGTTTTCTTCAATGGAGCAGTCTCCAGAACAATGAATATGGAACTCGGGACCCCCCAAGGCGGAGTCTTAAGCCCTACACTATTCAATGTACTTATGAACGCCATTGCAAATATATTTTCCTAACAGCAAATCTCCACCTTGGGAAAAATTGAACAGTCCATTGAACTCCTTGGAAGGAAATGTATTGAGCTCGGTTTCACTCTCTCCACAAACAAGACGAAGGCATACTCCCATCACAAGCGGAGAGCAAATGAAGAACTGCAAATTAATGGTGTAACACTTGAATGGGTTGACCACTATCGGTACCTTGGCGTCACTGTCGGCTCTAACAAGGGGAAGAAAGAGGAGCTCAATCAACTCATAGGAACATGCAAAAGTCGACTCAGGGCACTGAAAGCTATGACCTGGAATGGACATGGAGCCTCTATTGCCGTGCTTAAAATATGTACACAGCCTATGTGCGCTCCGTCATAGACTATGCCGCACCAGTTCTGTGCACCTACTCCCAAGCGATATGAAAAGGCTTGAAAGCATTCAAAATGAAGCCATGACATCATTCTTGGAGTTCCAAGAACTGCCAAAACGTCTAATCTACGAGAGGAGTTGTCCCTTCCCAGTGTTAAAAGCAGAATTCAGGAGCTGAATGCTAAGCTTGCAATTAGGATAGCCAGAGATCCCCATTACAATGATATTGCTAAGAAAAACTGAGCTCTGTGCTACTTTCAGGGGAAACAGGAGAAGCAAAAAATGGCATCACAGATCAGTCTGCTACCTCGAAGAGCTTCACCTGCTTGAGCAAGCCCGTGAGCTCCTGCCTGTAGAGAGGTTACCTCCCTGGGAGGATGACTCATGCAAGATCATCACAATGAAATGGCAAGCGAAAAATCCAACATGTTACCACAAGAAATGAGGCACAAGTATCTCGAGGAAATTATAAAGAAGCCGGAGATGAACTAGATCAAATCTACACTGACGGGTCATCTAATCCTGTCAATGGCAGGGCTGGTGCAGCATACACGGTAATCAAGGATAATACTTTTCCAACGCAAAATGAGAAAAAGCACGTATTGAGAACTATGCCTCTTCAACGCAAGCAGAGCTAACTGCCATTGTTATGGCTTTAAGGTTTCTTGAACGGAACACTAATGGTGTGCAGTGATTTGCACCGATTCAAAATCAGCACGCAAAGCCTAAGTAAAAATCGGCAGAAAATCTTGCAATAGTCCTGAAATTAAGAGAGCTGTGAGAGTATCACTTACCATCAGGGAAGAGTCTCAAGTTTCTGTGGATCCCCTCCCATGTTGGAATAGTGGGAATGAACGAGCAATGTGCTGGCTGCTGAAGGCGCTGAAGAGACCATATGAATACTTCATACCCAAGACTCTCCTACAAATAGAGGTATTGTCAGGCAACATCACCGGACAAGGTAACTGAGAAAGGAGGATAGAAGCACAAACCAGTGATCTGTACGATGGTACAACATGGTTGCAGCTGGCAATCCCAATCATTATGGCCGAAGAGGAGGAGGACGAGGAGAGA
>WNGS01167240.1:0-22659 GCA_020271785.1 Procambarus virginalis | reverse complement strand
TACCTAACCTAACCTAACTAACCCATCCTACCTTTTTCGGCTACCTAACCTAACCTAACCTGTAAAGATAGGTTAGGTTAGGTTAGGTAGGGTTGGTTAGGTTCGGTCATATATCTACGTAATTTTAACTCCAATGAAAAAAAATTGACCTCATACATAATGAAATGGGTAGCTTTATCTTTTCATAAGAAAAAAAATTAGAGAAAATATATTAATTCAGGAAAACTGGCTTATTAGGCAAATTGGGCTTGCATAGTAGGCCAAAAGTGAGTTCTGGCTACTAGGTACGACATAATATAATTAATATATATATATATATTATATATATATTATATATATATATATATATATATATATATATTATATAAACTGACGTGGTCAGTAATTTCTCTAGGGGGGTAGGGGAGACTTCGAAAATAAGCAACGTATATGAATACAATAACGTCCCTGTCCCCAACATAAGGAATATAGTATTAGTATAAATATAATATATATATATATATATATATATATATATATATTATATATATATATAATATATATATATATATATATATATATATATATATATATATATATATACATACCTGGTTGATGGGGTTCTGGGAGTTCTTCTACTCCCCAAGCCCGGCCCGAGGCCAGGCTTGACTTGTGAGAGTTTGGTCCACCAGGCTGTTGCTTGGAGCGGCCCGCAGGCCCACATACCCACCACAGCCCGGTTGGTCCGGCACTCCTTGGAGGAATAAATCTAGTTTCCTCTTGAAGATGTCCACGGTTGTTCCGGCAATATTTCTTATGCTTGCTGGGAGGACGTTGAACAACCGCGGACCTCTGATGTTTATACAGTGTTCTCTGATTGTGCCTATGGCACCTCTGCTCTTCACTGGTTCTATTCTGCATTTTCTTCCATATCGTTCACTCCAGTACGTTGTTATTTTACTGTGTAGATTTGGTACTTGGCCCTCTAGTATCTTCCAGGTGTATATTATTTGATATCTCTCTCGTCTTCTTTCTAGTGAGTACATTTGGAGAGCTTTGAGACGATCCCAATAATTTAGGTGCTTTACCTCGTCTATGCGTGCCGTATATGTTCTCTGTATTCCCTCTATTTCAGCAATCTCTCCTGCTCTGAAGGGGAAGTGAGTAATGAGCAGTACTCAAGACGGGACAACACAAGTGACTTGAAGAGTACAACCATTGTGATGGGATCCCTGGATTTGAAAGTTCTCGTAATCCATCCTATCATTTTTCTGGCTGTCGCAATATTTGCTTGGTTATGCTCCTTAAACGTTAGGTCGTCAGACATTATTATTCCCAAATCCTTTACATGCTGTTTTCCTACTATGGGTACATTTGATTGTGTTTTGTACTCTGTATTATGTTTAAGGTCCTCATTTTTACCGTACCTGAGTACCTGGAATTTATCACTGTTAAACATCATGTTATTTTCTGATGCCCAGTCGAAAACTTTATTAATATCAGCTTGAAGTTTTTCAATGTCTTCAGCCGAGGTAATTTTCATACTGATTTTTGTGTCATCTGCAAAGGATGATACGAAGCTGTGACTTGTATTTTTGTCTATATCTGATATGAGAATAAGGAAAAGCAGCGGTGCAAGGACTGTACCCTGAGGTACAGAGCTTTTAACTGCACTTGGACTAGATTTTATATGGTTGACCGTTACTCGCTGAGTCCTGTTTGACAGAAAACTGAGTATCCATCGTCCTACTTTACCGGTTATTCCCATCGACTTCATTTTGTGTGCTATCACGCCATGGTCACATTTATCGAAAGCCTTTGCGAAGTCCGTGTATATCACATCAGCATTCTGTTTTTCTTCTAATGCCTCAGTGACTTTGTCGTAGTGCTCAAGTAGCTGTGAGAGGCACGATCTTCCCGCTCGAAATCCATGTTGGCCTGGGTTGTGAAGGTCATTGGTCTCCATGAAATTGGTGACCTGACTCCTAATCACTCTCTCAAATACTTTTATGATGTGCGATGTTAGTGCAACTGGTCTATAATTCTTTGCCAATGCTTTGCTCCCTCCCTTGTGTAGAGGGGCTATGTCTGCTACTTCAAGTGCATCTGGTATCTCCCCCGTGTCCAAGCTCTTCCTCCACACTATACTGAGTGCCTGTGCTACCGGCACTTTGCATTTCTTTATAAATATTGAATTCCATGAGTCAGGACCTGGGGCGGAGTGCATGGGCATGTTTTCAATTTCTCTTTCAAAATTTAGTGCGCTCGTGTTGATATCAGTTATATTTACAGGGGTTTGAATATCCCGCATAAAGAAATTATCTGGATCTTCCACTTTCATGTTGTTTATTGGAGTGCTAAACATGTCCTCATACTGCTTTTTTAGGATTTCACTAATTTCTTTGTCATCCTCCGTGTATGAACCTTCACTTGTACGAATAGGTCCAATACTGGCAGTGGTTTTTGCTTTTGATTTCGCATATGAGAAGAAATATTTTGGATTTTTCTTTATTTCCTGAATTGCTTTCTGTTCTAACTGCCTTTCTTCAGTTTCATATGAGTGTTTCAATTTCCGCTCGATTTCTTCAATCTCCCTATTTAATTTATTCCTTCTTTGACGGGAAATTCGTGTCTGCCTAAGCAGTTCTGTTATTTTTTTCCTGCGTTTATACTGTCGTCTGCGTTCTCTTTCTACGTTAGATCTCTTTCTGGCTTTCCTCAAGGGAACATGTTTCAGACAGACTTGATACGCTTCCGCAGTCAGTTTTTCTATTCCTTCTGTAGGACTTGTATTACTTTAAACAGTTTCCCATGGAATGTTTGTAAGTTCCCTATTGATTATCTCCCAGTCTATCCTTTTATTATTAAAATTGAATTTACTGAATAGCCCCTCTCGCTTTATCAACGTTTTAGGTCTATTCTGAGTTTTGATGGTCGTTTGCACTTCAATGAGCTTGTGATCTGAATATGTGGTATCTGATATCGTAATGTCTCTGATAATGTCTTCATTATTCGTAAAGACCATATCTAAAATATTTTCATTTCTCGTTGGCTCCGATATCTGCTGACTGAGTGAAAATTTGTCACAGAATCTAAGTAGTTCTCTTATCTGTGGTTGGTTAGGTCCCGATAGATTTCCTGGTATAATATTATTGTTTGCTATTTTCCACCTGAGACTAGGCAAGTTGAAGTCACCTAGGAAGATAATATCAGGTATCGGGTTCTCCAAATTATCAAGGCTATTCTCTATTTTGTTTATCTGTTCTGTGAATTCCTCAGCCGTTGCATCTGGCGGTTTATATATTAGAATAATCACTAAATTTATTTTCTCTATTTTTAATCCCAGTACCTCTACCACCTCATTTGTAACGTTTAGGAGCTCCGAGCATACAAGGTCTTCCCTAATATACAGACCCACTCCTCCATGTGACCTACTTTTCCTATCACACCTGTATAGGTTATATCCTGGAATCCAGATCTCACTGTCCAACAGTTCCCCTGCATGGGTTTCTGTGAAAGCTCCAAATACTGCATTTGACTCCGTATGGAGACCATTTATGAACTGTACTTTGTTGTTTGTTCTTGTTTTCAGTCCTTGTATGTTGGCAAAGATGAATGAGGTTACTCTATTAGCGATAGTTTGAATGGGAGACTTTCTCGGCAAGCCCATTATGCGTGGACATAATAAGTTTGTTCTGACCAGTACTGATTGTTGTAGGGAAGTTGCCTGTCGTAGTTGTAGTTCCCTTTCGGTGTGTAATTGTACCTGTAGTTCTGGAATGCAAGTGGATCTGGCATCCAGTTCCATACACTCTCCGTGCTCCTCCTTTTGAATTCTCTGTCGGTCTGGTATAAAAAATTTATAGAGTTTCCTCCCAATTCATTATCCTGCTTGCCACTCTTTATGTAGCGTTCCGTGCCTTTCACGTGAAAGTGTGGGCAGCTGAGGTCATAGCATTTCCTGTCCTTCAGTGAGGTTTGGCACATGTCAGGATGGAAAAACCTACATATTGATCCAAATCGACACTCACCTTTCCTAAGCATATTTAAACATTTTTTGGGATGTTGGTAACTGCATTCTAATCCTTTCTTATTACCAGCATATCTATGTCTGCATATGCCCTTTGCATAAAATTTGCATAAGTCTGTCCTTCTGTTCTGAATTGCTCTATCGGGAACCGTCGTAGTGTCTGTACCTATCGAGCTGTCAGTGCTGTCTGGTACACTTTCTAGTTTACTGACATCCACATCCGGGCCTACTGAGTCAGAGTTTACAACTTCCAGTCGTCCTCAGGCTAGAGGAGAAGCAGGAAGGATGTACCCATCCTCCTGTTTGACATAGGCCTAGGCCTAAGGTCTAGTCTTCAGTGCGCCAAGTAGGTCAGCTACAGCGGCACTAAGTGTGCACCGCCCCTCCTACCAACTGTGGTAGGCCGTGGATGTGTGGATTGGCCAGAAATTAAAGCAGTAATTGTTAATGTGGCAATATCGAGGCACGCTGAGGGGAGAGTTGTGAGGTAGGTGGGCCGCCCCGCGGTAACTGGTGCCCCAGGCATCACTCCTGTGAAAAATAGTCTTTGTGCCCTCCCTACCCAAGGTCGTGGTTTGTGTGTGCGACTAGTGTGTTTACACAAGAGACTGCCAGGACACCCCATATATTGCCCCTCCCTACACTACGTGTGAATGTAAACCTTGTGCCGTGTAGGTGTCTATATGTACACGTGTGTGTGTGTAGGGCAGAGTGCAGTGTTGAAGACATACCACCCAACAACACATGAAGTGAGCCGCAGCAAATAGATGGTTTATGACACGAGAAGTAACACTTTGAGACAACGAGTGAACATGGCTGGTGTGCCCGAGAACCATCACGGCCCCCCCGGCGGGGGCTCCTGTCCCCGCCAGGGGCCCCTGGATGCTGATCCACTCCCGGGGCCCTCCAGTGAGGATCCCCACCCGGGACCCCCCAACAGTAATGGTACAGGTGACTCAGCAACAGAGGATGATGATGATAACTACCAACTAATCCAAGGCAGAAACGCAAAGAAGCGGGACAAGTCACAGCGACAGGATGAGCAGCAGCAGCAACCTCAACAACAACAACAACAACGACGACAAGACGAAGACAGTGAGTGGCACACCCTAATCTTTCCTGCAACAGGATTGACAGCAGCAGATAAGTAAAGATGGATTGTTGCGGCCGCCCGCGCCAACAGAGCAGAGTATCGCATAGAGAGCAGGTGTGTAGGCGGCAATGTTAGTGCACGGGTGCAGGGTTACAGTGTCCTGAAGTACTTCACAGAGACCAGTCTCGAGTATCAAGGTAAGAATGTTAAATTGTTGGAAGCAAACCCACAGACAAGACAAACTAAAATTATAATTAAGAACTATAGTATTCATGTTGACGTGGACTTTCTCAAGGACCATGAACAGATTGTTTGGGTCAAGCGCAACACTGGACCAGGGGGACTGCCCAAAAATCAAGCAATTGCTATGTGGACGGGAGACCTGCCCCAAGACATTAAAATACCAGTCATGAGGCCGTGCAAAGTGGAGAGGTATATTGGCAGTCCGTCCTTATGTGGCAACTGTCAACGGTGGGATCACAGAACGTGGCAATGTGATCGCGCAATTAGGTGTGGGTGTTGCAGTGGCTCTCACGACACCAAGCAGTGTCTGGCCAAGCTTAAACCGGGTGGGGGTGGCGGGGTAATACCTAGATGTGTCAACTGCAAGCAGTCCCATCATGCCTGGAACAGGTATTGCAGCAAGAGGCCTGGCTGGCAGGGCTTGAGAAGGACGCCGACGCAGACAGCAGGTGGATCAGTGAACAGGGGCGGGAATGGCTCCGTGAACAGTACCACAGCAAGTCAGGGTACAGCCTCCAGTAGGCAGACAACAGCCTGGGGTAGTGGTGGAGTGACCCACCACCACCCCGCACAGGCCCAACCAGACCCCATTTCTCTCACAAACCCACTTACCTCTACCCCACTCACTAACCCCAACCTTACCTCCCTCACTAACCCCAACCCTACCCCACCCAACAACCCCATTCCTGCCTCATCACCCATACCCCCTAACGCCTCCCAGTCAACCAGCCCTTCCGCCTCTCAGGCGACCCTCCCTTCCCCCCACCCTACCACTCCCCCTCCTCACTCACCAGCCAACACCTCACTGACTCCAGATAAAACAATGCTGCCCGATATGGAAGCAATGATTACCCGCGTGATAATAAATCACCCACTCATGCAAGAACTAATGAGCAAGCAAAATAAACTTGAAACTACCTATGTGCAATCCAGAAGACCCAGGGGGACATACTTCACATGCTGCATGGCGTGAACTTGCTTCTGGCGAGACCAGCAGGTTGCAACTGGATGCACGAGGATGCAACACGAGCCACGGCACATAACAGCAGACTCGGTGCTATCCCTGCCCTAGTGAACACACCACCACCAGTGAACACACCACCAACACCAGTGAACACAACACCACCAGTGAACACAACACCAACGCAAGTGAACACAACACCACCAACACCAGTGAACACAACACCACCAACAGCACCACCAGTGAACACAACACCACCAACAGCACCAGCAGTGAACACAACGACACTAGTGTACACAACACCAATGACCACTGGCACCCATACAAACAGTACCACCAGCACATGACGGTGGGGCAACACCAGCACATACAACACCACCAGTGCACACACTCTCACCAGCAACAACACCGCACACAGCACATCTGATGACCAATACCTCCACGATGGATAACCACGGTGAAGAAAGTCTCACTATCCTACAATGGAACTGCAATGGCGTTCGTAATAGAATTAATGACATCATACAATACGCTCGTGAACACCAAACTGACGTCATAGTGCTACAGGAGACGATGGTAGGTGATGACTTCAACCCTAGGTTCAGCGGTTATCGCAAGTTCTCCCTGTCCACTGGGGAAAGAAAACGGGGTCTCATCACTTTTGTAAATAACAACATTCCCGTACAGATTATTGATGACCTGCACATGGGGGATGAGTTTGAATCACTGGGAGTAACCCTTTACTTAAACAATAATGCCCTACATATAATCAACCTATATGTGCCACAGAGTAAACTTGACCTTGACACACTGCCTGAATTTATTAATGAGGAACCTACCCTGCTGGTCGGTGACCTGAATGCCAGACACCCACACTTTGGTGCCAACTGACATCAGCCCAATGTCAATGGACGGAAACTGTCACTCTTTGTCAGGGGAAGTGAAAACCTTAGAGTCCTGGGTGATGAACAGCCATCTCACCTCAGAGGAGGAAGATTAGACTATGCTCTCCTGCTGAATGCACAGGACACGGATGCCAGTACACACATTGTGCACAGTTTATGTAGTGACCACTGGGCACTAATTACCACCGTCGACATGAGCAAGAGAAGGAAAGAGACAAATAAAAAAAAGGTTATCACTCGGATCAGATATGAGGCCGCACTTCATACACAGGATGAGTGACTGGTTCACGGAATACCAAATCCCAGAAGACATTGACACATTTGTTGATGACCTTAATCACCAAATTGAGAGCTGTCTAAGAGTTCTGCGCCGTACACCTGGGCGAAGTAACCCTCAGAGGAAGAAAATAAAATGGTACGAGACTGATTACATAAAGATGCTTAACGCAAATGTGCGAGACATGAGTAGACAGTACCGGAGACACCCCACTGACAGTAACCAAGAGTTGTTTAAAACTGTGTGTCAAGTAGCCAGGGAAGAGAAGATTAAAGAGCGGGAAAGACAATGGCTGGAGTTCACCAGCTCTATTGGACGGGAAACATCTGCAAGACAAGTGTGGGCAAAAATTCAGATAGCTAAGGGTGGCAGAGCCCGGCCTGCGGCTCACAAAGACCCCCAGGGTAAGGCTGAAGAACTAATTCACAAGTGGAGTGATGCAGCATCCTCCTCCTCCCTCCCTGCAGAAATCAGCAGGGAACAGCTCCTGCGACATGATGACAGAAGGATTAGGATAACAAGAGCACTGTCTAGTGATGACGAATATGGGGAACCAATCACAGCCCAAGAAGTAAGGGGCGCTATGAAAAAGGGTAAAAGTACAGCACCTGGTGAAGATGGCGTCACCTACGACATACTCAATGCACTGTGTGAAGTGTCTGGGAATCCACTACTCCACCTGTTTAACAAGTCATTCCTAAGTGGAGTGTTGCCCACACAATGGAAACACGCAATAATTGTTCCCATACCGAAGCCTAATGACCCTGGTAATTACAGACCTATCAGTCTCGTGTCATGCACTTGCAAGATGCTTGAAAGGATCATCCTAAACCGACTGTTGCACAAAATAGGCAGGTTAGGGGAGGGGGTCAATGGATTTGTTAAAGGACGGAGCACAGCAAATTGTATAGTTAATTACTTGGCTAATGACACGGCTAGGTACTCTGTATTTGTTGACATCAAAGGAGCCTTCGACAAAGCACAGGGGATTGCGATCCTGGACGAGCTTGCATGCATGGGTGTCAAGGGAAGACTCATGAAATGGGTTGAAGACTACCTCACAGGAAGGAAAGCCAAGGTTTGCTTCAATGGAGCAGTCTCCAGAACAATGAATATGGAACTCGGGACCCCCCAAGGCGGAGTCTTAAGCCCTACACTATTCAATGTACTTATGAACGCCATTGCAAATATTGATTTTCCGGAAGGAACACAACAAGTGGGATATGCAGATGATGTCCTAATACAAGCTCCCACCTTGGGAAAAATTGAACAGTCCATTGAACTCCTTGGAAGGAAATGTATTGAGCTCGGTTTCACTCTCTCCACAAACAAGACGAAGGCATACTCCCATCGCAAGGGGAGAGCAAATGAAGAACTGCAAATTAATGGTGTAACACTTGAATGGGTTGACCACTATCGGTACCTTGGCGTCACTGTCGGCTCTAACAAGGGAAAGAAAGAGGAGCTCAATCAACTCATAGGAACATGCAAAAGTCGACTCAGGGCACTGAAAGCTATGACCTGGAATGGACATGGAGCCTCTATTGCCGTGCTTAAAATGATGTACACAGCCTATGTGCGCTCCGTCATAGACTATGCCGCACCAGTTCTGTGCACCTACTCCCAAAGCGATATAAAAAGGCTTGAAAGCATTCAAAATGAAGCCATGACAATCATTCTTGGAGTTCCAAGGACTGCCAAAACGTCCAATCTACGAGAGGAGTTGTCGCTTCCCAGTGTTAAAAGCAGAATTCATGGTCAGTACTTATCACGGTCGAGGGTGAGGGTCCCAGAGACTGTATAGTTGATTCGTTGTTGTCCCAGGCCGCGGCTGGAGGCCCTCAGTGTCCAGTTACTTGGGTTATACACTGATATATTAATTCGCTTGTATTACAATAAGGGATTTTCTGCTTTATTTCCGACTTGCAATAGTATTCACTTTCTCTATTACTAATTTCTCGATCCACATTCCCCTATTACACTTGTTGGAAACCAAATTTGCTAGTAAGCAAGCACACACACACACACACACGCACGGTGGCCTCACGGGGCGTGGGCCTATGGGCTGGGTTCTGGCACCACGAGGTGGACTCAACAAAATTCACTTGTTATTTCCTTAAAGCACAAAAGTCGGATGGCAATCACTATGGTATATTGTTGAATAAGTTGAGATGCACTTTATGAGTTATCTGACTGTGTTTAGTTCCTGTATCACTGAAATATCCCGTGATATATAGTGTTTTTCACTGAGCTCGTGCTCTCGTGTGCTTCCCCTCCCCACACCTCCGACTACTCCACCAAGCCATAAGATCTGGTGATCTGGTGATATATATATATATATATATATATATATATATATATATATATATATATATATATATATATATATATATATATATATATATATATATGAGAAAGCTGCATGAAAGCGCAAGCCTTATATCACTAAGAACTCTTTGACCCGGCCAGGATTCGAACCCATGCCATACAGGATCAACCCTAATTGTACACAGTACCGTGACCACCGCACCGACGATCATTGGTGCAGTGGTCACGGTACTGTGTACGTTTAGGGGTAATCCTGGACGGCATGGGTTCGAATCCTGGCCGGGTCAAAGAGTACTTAGTTATATATATTTATATATATAATATATATATATATATATATATATATATATATATATATATATATATATATATATATATATATATATATATATATATATTAGTGGGGTGAAACACAGAACATGGAAAACGGGGTATAGATTTGTAGAAGTAGAAGTCGGGTCCCAATAGAACTGCAGAAGGCCTATTGGCCCATATTTCTTGATGTTTCTATATTGGAGCGGAGTCTTGAAGTGGGTAGAATATAGTTGTACGTTAATTGGCTGTTGATTGCTGGTGTTGACTTCTTGATGTGTAGTGCCTCGCAGATGTCAAGCCGCCTGTTGTCACTGTATCTATCGATGATTTCTGTGTTGTTTGTTAAGATTTCTCTGGTGATGGTTTGGTTGTGGGAAGAGAGTATATGTTTCTTAATGGAGCCCTGTTGCTTATGCATTGTTAAACGCCTGGAAAGAGATGTTGTTGTCTTGCCTATATACTGAGTTTTTTGGGGCTTACAGTCCCCAAGAGGACATTTGAAGGCATAGACGACGTTTGTCTCTTTCAAAGCGTTCTGCTTTGTGTCTGGAGAGTTTCTCATGAGTAGGTTGGCAGTTTTCTTGGTTTTATAGTAAATCGTTAGTTGTATCTTCTGATTTTTGTCTGTAGGGATAACATTTCTATTAACAATATCTTTCAGGACCCTTTCCTCCGTTTTATGAGCTGTGGAGAAGAAGTTCCTGTAAAATAGTCTAATAGGGGTATAGGTGTTGTATTAGTTGTCTCTTCAGAGGTTGCATGGCGTTTTACTTTCCTTCTTATGATGTCTTCAATGAAACCATTGGAGAAGCCGTTGTTGACTAGGACCTGCCTTACCCTACAGAGTTCTTCGTCGACTTGCTTCCATTCTGAGCTGTGGCTGAGAGCACGGTCGACATAAGCGTTAACAACACTCCTCTTGTACCTATCTGGGCAGTCACTGTTGGCATTTAGGCACAATCCTATGTTTGTTTCCTTAGTGTAGACTGCAGTGTGGAAACCTCCGCTCCTTTCCATGACTGTTACATCTAGAAAGGGCAGCTTCCCATCCTTCTCCATCTCGCAAGTGAAACGTAACACAGAATTCTGCTCAAACGCCTCTTTTAGCTCCTGCAGATGTCTGACATCAGGTACCTGTGTAAAAATGTCGTCAACATACCTGCAGTATATGGCCGGTTTCAAGTTCAAGTCGACTAAGACTTTTTCCTCGATAGTACCCATGTAGAAGTGCCCGGATGGGCACATGTATAAGCAAGTAGATGGGGTCGCTATGGGTTCTCCCCTAGGCGTCCTGTTTGCAAACTTCTACATGGGTACTATCGAGGAAAAAGTCTTAGTCGACTTGAACTTGAAACCGGCCATATACTGCAGGTATGTTGACGACATCTTTACACAGGTACCTGATGTCAGACATCTGCAGGAGCTGAAAGAGGCGTTTGAGCAGAGTTCTGTGTTACGTTTCACTTACGAGATGGAGAAGGATGGGAAGCTGCCCTTTCTAGATGTAACAGTCATGGAAAGGAGCGGAGGTTTCCACACTGCAGTCTACACTAAGGAAACAAACATAGGATTGTGCCTAAATGCCAACAGTGACTGCCCAGATAGGTACAAGAGGAGTGTTGTTAACGCTTATGTCGACCGTGCTCTCAGCCACAGCTCAGAATAGAAGCAAGTCGACGAAGAACTCTGTAGGGTAAGGCAGGTCCTAGTCAACAACGGCTTCTCCAATGGTTCATTGAAGACATCATAAGAAGGAAAGTAAAACGCCATGCAACCTCTGAAGAGACAACTAATACAACACCTATACCCCCTATTAGACTATTTTACAGGAACTTCTTCTCCACAGCTCATAAAACGGGAGGAAAGGGTCCTGAAAGATATTGTTAAAAGAAATGTTATCCCTACAGACAAAATCAGAAGATACAACTAACGATTTACTATAAAACCAAGAAAACTGCCAACCTACTCATGAGAAACTCTCCAGACACAAAGCAGAACGCTTTGAAAGAGACAAACGTCGTCTATGCCTCAAATGTCCTCTTGAGGACTGTTAGCCCCAAAAAACTCAGTATATAGGCAAGACAACAACATCTCTTCCAGGCGTTTAACAATGCATAAGCAACAGGGCTCCATTAAGGAACATACTCTCTTCCTACAACAAACCATCAACAGAGAAATCTTAACAAACAACACAGAAATCATCGATAGATACAGTGACAACAGGCGGCTTGACATCTGCGAGGCACTACACATCAAGAAGTCAACACCAGCAATCAACAGCCAATAACTTACAACTATATTCTACCCACTTCAAGACTCCGCTCCAATATAGAAACATCAAGAAATATGGGCCAATAGGCCTTCTGCAGTTCTATTGGGACCCGACTTCTACTTCTACAAATCTATACCCCGTTTTCCATGTTCTGTGTTTCACCCCAATAATGTATTACATCACCTCACCCAAATGCAGGTATAAGAGCCAATGTTGTTTCATATATATATATATATATATATATATATATATATATATATATATATATATATATATATATATATATATATATATATATATATATATATATATGCAAGAATTCTTACATTCTTGTACAACCACTAGCAAGCATAGCTTTTTGGGAAAGTTCTTAATCCTAATTTTCAAACACACACACACACACACACACACACACACACACACACACACACACACACACACACACACACACACACACACACACACACACACACGCACACAACCCCAGGAAACAGCCCATTGCAGCTGTCTAACTCCTAGGTTCCTATTTACTGCTAGGTGAACAGGTGCACCAGGATGAAAAATTCTGCCTGTTTGCTTCTGCCACTGCCGGGGATCGAACCTGGAACCTTAGGACTACGAACACCGAGCAGTGTCCACTCAGCCGTCAGGCCTTAAATAATCTTCCATGCTGTCTTGTGAACCTTAGAGTCTGTCCAGTGGTAGCGATGAATGGTGTTTTAGCGACCAAAAAATTTTCATAATCCGAAATTCCCTAAAGCTAGTTTTTAAACCGTGTGTTTGGGTGAGTGAAGGAGATAAAGCTAGTGATTATGAAAGATGTTTAACCAAGAGTATGCGGGTAGGTACGAGAAGTTAAACCAGGTGTGTGTAAGTGGTAGAAGGTAAACCAAGGGAAGGCAACAAAGGGATCGCAGGTACCTCAAGTTGTTCAGAAAGTAAAGGAAGTACCAAAGCAAATTTTGGTTGTTAGAGATTCCCAGGTGAGGTATTTGGATATAACTTTTTGTGACAGAAATAGAGGGAACAGGTTAAGGGTTTGCTATCCGGGAGCAGGGATTGGATACATTGTTAACAACATGAATGATATAATGGCTGGAAAAGGGAACAAATCCATTATTTCTATTAGTGCCGGTGGAAATGATATTGGACGAGTTAGGAGTGCAGCACTGATACAGAGGTTTAAGACAGCCATATAATTAGTTAGGAGTAAGGGAGAAATCCCGAATATATGGGACATTCTTCCAAGAAAGGGATTTGGAAATGAATGGTTGTCGAGTGCACTTGGTGTCAATTCCCGACTTGACAAATATCGCAAATCAAATGCAATATCCTTCATTGGTAACTGGGAACTCTTCTACGGTTGGAGAGGTTTGTTTCTGTTTAAACTGTAAGTAGATAATGGTATGGGAATTGATATGGAGAAGGGAGGTAATAAAAGTATGTGTCTGTGGGAAAAAAAATTGGCAAAATGAACAGAGAAAGAGAAGGGGCCCCAAATAACACTACCGAAACGTGGATGAATGTAGAAAAATATAAAACTATTAACTGATTATTAAATAAATTGATCAAAACTATTTCACACATATAGATATATTAGACGAGGAGGGGGAGTAGCCATATTTGTTAGGGAAAACTGGATATGTAGTCTCAAAGAGGGAATCAAAACTGAGCCACACACAGAAACTATTTGGCTAGAATTAAACAAAAAACAAATACTCTTATAATAGGAGTTAAATACAGGCCAACAAACTTATCCAGAATGGAAGCATAGCATCTATGGGATGAAATATCTAGAGCTTCTAGGTCTAACAGTATTTGTGTCATGAGTGACTGTATTTTTAGTTGAATAAACTGGTTTAACAGAAAAGGGAATAATGAAGCAGAAGATTTTCTAAATTAATTGACGATTGCTTTCTTACGCAACACATTAAGGAACCAACGCGGGAAAATAATATTTTAGATTCAGTATTAACTAACAGGGTAAACACAAATTAATGACATCGAAATGGGAAGTGAGCTAGGGAACAGTGATCACGAAGAAATCAGATTTAATACAAAATGGAATAAATTTGTAGGAGAAATTTCTCTTAAATGCCAGATTTTCGACAAAATCTGCCACCCCATAGGAATCTGCCTCAGAATTTTTTTGGTGAAAAGATTGGAAAATGCATGAGTTGTGTGTGTGGGGGGGGGGCGTTCTTGCTTCTTGTAAACCCATCGATGGGTAATGTTAAAAGGGATTTCTATGTGGATTCAAAATAGAACATATTATAAAATATTGTAAGCAAAGTTCAGAAATGTCCATACAAATTTAATAGATCGAATACTAATGACTTGGAATGGATAACAAAGGATCTAAAGAATCTTATAGGTAGAAAGAAAGCTTGGTACAAAAGGATAAAGAATGGGGAAGTCAGTTTAGTAAATGAATTCGTCAAACTGTCTATGTTGGTGGACCAGACAACAGGTTGACTAGTTAGCAGTTACCAAGGAGGATTTTATTAAACAAATAGTGAAACTCAAGCCAAACAAATCCCAAGCAACAAAGTGATTGTCGGGGAGCTTAAGGAATGGAAAGAGAAGCTTTGCGAACAATTTTCTACCATATTTAATAAATCATTAGAGTCAGGCAGAGTGCCAGAGTCATGGAAGGTTCCTAATGTGGTTCCAATTTTCAAGACTGGAGATAGATCACTTGCATCAAACTATCGGCCAATTAGTTTAACGTCTATTGTGGGAAAGTTACTTGAATCAATAATTGTAAATGCCATTCGTCTTCATCTTGAAAAACATAAATTAATAAGTGATTCAAAACATGGGTTTACAAATTGCCATTCAGGTTAAATAATTTTATTTTATTAATAATTTTGCTTAATTCAATTTTATATTGAATTATTATTTTTTTTTATTCTGTCATTTTATTCCAGCATAATTGAGGCAGTTGATAGTGGTAAGGTTTGTGATGTTGTGCACCTTAACTTTAGCAAAGCTTTTGATACAGTGCCACATGAAACACTGATTAAAACGATAGAGGCTCATGGTATTGGGTAATGCTGTATTAAGTTGTATTAGTGCATGACTACACCAAACGAAACAAAGAGTTGGTATATATGGGGTTAAGTCTTTGAATCTTTCACAGCTCGGAATTTCCATCTCTTCAAAATGCCATTCCTTCCTTATCGTCAGGGCCCTTTCCTCCCTTTCCTTTCTATATATAGTAGTCCTGCAGACACACTGCATTTGTTATGATGCCTGACAATTTCGTTTCTGTGAGTCCTAATACATCTGGATTTTTCTTCTTGCTCCCTTTCGGCAAATTCACTTGCTTTATTAGTAATACCATTGATGATTGAGTACATTATCTTGAAGTTCGCTTTCCTATATTCACTATCACACACACTCCCAAATGGTATAGGAATCCGTTCCTTGGTCAGGAATACCTGGGTTGGCTCATCCTGCTCTGGGATAGTTACCAGTGGTTTGGAGGGAGGTGGGGTGGGGGATGAAGGGCTTAGATCTTACTTGGGCCTGCTTGAAGCAGGAAGAAATCCAGGGGGTGGGCGGCAGGGGGTTCTCGGAGTGAGGGAGGATTTGTGTGTATGGTGGTTGTTTGTAGGGGGAAGGGATGGTTTGAGCAAGGGGCGGAGGGGTGCTCCTATGGGGTGGCAGGTGGGTGATACATTCACCTAAGGGGTTCCTGAATTGCTGGATTGGGGTTCCTCACTCCCTTCTGGGATAGTTGGGTTGGAGGCTGAGATTTTCTGGCTCCCATCTCTCTTCCTATGCCTTTTCCTTGCATCTGCTGCCTGCATTGTCTCGTCCCTGTTCATGTCTCTATGAAGGAATACTTCTCTGTATTCCCTTACATATTGCAGTTTGCTCTGCTTTACTAGAATGTCCTCCTTGATGGCCTTGTTCCTGAAAACTGCCTTTATCAATCGATTTTTGTCTGTGTTGTCCAGTCCAAGCCGGATTCCCCCTCCCCCTTCCTTTTAAATTTCTTTCATGATTCCTGACACTGCAGCTTTGTCTTTGGCCCTGAATTCTTCCTGCCTGGAACCTTCTTGTTTCTTAATACCTACTATGATTACTGCTCTTTTTCTTTCCATTAAAAAACTCGTGCATCTTACTGCCTCCTGTGAAATTACTGCTTTCGTTTCAACCTCCTTGACTGTAGACATGGCTTCTTGGCTCTTCCTCAGCATTTCAGCCTGGGTGACACCCATTGTCAAGGTCCCTGTCATTGCTATATTCCCTGCTACCTGGAGGTTGGTTGCTTAGCTATGAGTCTGTGGCTGGTTTTTAGTTTGTTAATCATCTCCTGTTCTGAATTTAGATTCATCTATAATATAATTATGGTTTCCCTCATATGTTTCAATTTCGCACTGATTTCCCACCATGCCTGAATGATCATACCCATATGTGACTCGTCCTGTCCCTCTCCACATCTTGTGTTCTGTTGTCTTCCCATCATGGATAGTTTTTTTTTATTATTGTTTTCTACCACAGACGTGGCCACACATTTACAATGCTAACCAGCATATATACATTTTCTTCTGTCCTCCATGGACAGTGTTAGAGATGTGTTAAACATATATTTTAAGGGTTTATTGAACAATCAACCACTGAAGGTGAGTCGGTGCTTTAAAAATGCTAAGCTAACCTATATACGTAAATACATAGATGCACAGATTTATGTATGCCTTACATAAAGTGTTCGATGTGTCATCTACACAGTGTCATTAATGTACATTTACAAAGGTGAAATGTAATTCTGATCAGCTTCCATATATACTTTATACCCAAACATACACATACACACTCATATACATATATACACACATGCATTCACAGACATTTATCTCATTTACTCTGACAGGGTGAGATAGCTGATAAAGAAACTAGTGTGCAATTAAGCACTTAATCACTGAAGGTGATTAAGGTGCTTTTACAAGCTCAGGTTATATAGTTACATCACATACATTGTATAATTAATCTATTACATGGTCAATCTTGGATACAAGTCCAATATATCATCAAGTGTTCCAGTACTCATATAGTAATTACAGAGTTCAGCATACCTTAGCCCAGGGGGGCGAAAGTCAGCCAGTATGGGACATTCTACAATATAATGTTCAAGAGAGTGCATGTTTTCTCTTTCACAAAGTTGACACATAGTGTACTCGACATTTGGGTTTTGAGAAAGCTGCCAGATACGTCTATATCCCAAGCGTATTCTGGCCACTATAACATCACATTGCCGGGTTCTTGTTCTATTAGTCCCATATGTGAATGTTTCCTCACGATATCTATCATAATATTTAATGCTACAACTTTCAGGTCTTTGTGAATTTGTTAGGTCGGTGAGATCTTCATTAGATATTTGTTTAAGTATTCTCTTTGTCACTGCTAATGAAATACCCATATCAATTTCTACCACTGGTTTTCTACAGGCTGTCTTTGCAAGCATATCAACAGTGTCATGCCTTGAGATGCCAACATGTGATGGTATCCATAGGAATTTAATTTCAAATCTGTTTTCTTTAGCAGCTAAGACATTCATTCGAATATCACTGACTATTTTCTGGGTGTCACTAATATGTGCGTTCAATGCCAGGAGTGCACTCTGCGAGTCACAGTATATAAGTCCACTGCCTTTGTCTTTTAAAAAAATCAGTGGCAAGGTATATGCCTGCAAGTTCGGTTTGAGTTGTACTTGCCCAGTCATTGACGCGCTTCATTGCTGTATGTACGAGAGTAGATTGTTCAAATACATTACATGCACATCCGGTACATCGTCCACCCTCTTCTACAGAGCCGTCGATATATCACTGATACACATCGTTACCCATACTCTGAGTACTTTCAGTGAAGCTTTTCAGTGTTAACTGTTTTAATAATGTAGAGTGCACACTATCTTTCTTGGGCGCATTTACAAAATCAACTGATAAATCCCAGTTATCCCATGGAGTAATTGGTTGATTAATCATTAGTTGAGTTGGGTACATATTTAATATTTTGATGGAGTTGGCTACCTTGTAGAACCAATATACATAATCAGATTTCGTTCTTCTTCTATAGACCTCAGGTGAGTGCATCATGGTTAGTGTTAGACTACAAGAATCAGAGAGACGAAGAGAGGAGGGAGTTAGAGACAGGAGGGAGATGGAGAAAGAGAGAAGAGGGAGTTAGAGACAGGAGGGAGAGAGAGAGAGAGANGCCCGCCCGCCCGGCCCGGCCCGGCCCGGCCCGGCCGGCCCGGCCACCTTACCCCGCGCGCGCGAGTAGCCCGGGTGGGGTGGGTGCTGTGACGTCACGCGCCACCGTGGCCACCCTCCTGTAGGCCACGCAGTGGCCACATGTTGGCCACCACCTTTGGCCACCCCTTGGCCACATTCCCAGGACAGCCTAAGGCCACATCTTGTCGACGCACGAGGAGCAAGCTAAGTGTTGACAGCCAGGTGGTAAGGACCTGGGAATGAGGAAATGTGTGGACGGAAACGTGAGTACTTTATCAGTGTATAAAATGGTCTCAGTTAAAAGAGAATGAGAAAAGTTGTGTGGGCCCCTAGCCCGGCCAGGCTAGGGAGGCAGCTGAGACGCCCGTATGTGGCATGCCCAGGTGACTGTGGGCAGCACCTGGAGAGGGAAATTGTCACTGTAAATCACGTAGTGTTATAATTATATATCTGTAGATATATTGTTGTGTGTAGACTGACTGGAGTTTGGGACCAGTCAGTGTAGAGAATCATCATATAAATGATCCAGTCTGGCGATTCTGTATAATCGTCCAGCCTTGGTTAGTGCCATAGTACCTCATTATGTAATTAGGCCAGGTTAGAGTTAATTAAGCAGGCCCGTGGGCAGGGTTATTAGTGAATATCCTGAGGTCTGTATAAGTCCTGGTGATTAATTACATTGTTTATGTAAGGCATTTCCATGTGTTTCATTTGCATGATTGTTGTACTGTGTTGTGTGGTGAGTCAGTAGATGTGATCGCTGACTGATTGCCTAATGATGTCATTAGCATGGGGGGCATGCTGACGGTATCATTATGTGCAGGTTTGTGCAGTGTTATCAGGTATACGATATTACTGTCCTAGGAACTGTGTTGAGGATTTAAAGGGACCCTTTGAGTATTCAGGGAAATTCTCAGTCACTTAATGGGAGCGAGCAATTTGTTAATTTGCCTAATTATGGGAGAATTAGTGCCAGCTGTCCGCGTAGAGCGACGGTGTCTTATATTAACGTATATTGTCTTGCTGAAGCCACCGGGATCGGGCGATCTTTTGCAACGTTTGCAAGATTAGAGGGACAGTAAGATTGGTATACCTTGAGTGTTGCAAAACCGTGTGTTATCACTGTGTGGGCATAGTAATTAACGAGTTGCAGTAGTCGCAACTGTATGTGGGCAGTGCTATTTATGTTTTGCATGCCATTATATGTGTGACCTATGTAACCTTAGGGTTACTTTGTTTCTTTAAGTTGTGTTGAGTACTTAAGGATTCAGTGAGTTAATTAGGGGTAATTAACTGGATAAGGGGGTGCACACTTGAAGTTGTTGAATGAGTGAGTGCTGTTATGGGAGAACAGTGTTGAACTTGAGCTTGTGGGAATACGTGTCCGGTGCAATTAATTGTCCGTGTGACAATTAATTGACCACTCTAGCTAATTATGTAATTAGCATTCTCATCATGAATTCACGTAGTGGGAGAGGATCTGTCAGAGTCTGTCAGTGATAGTGCTAACGTCAGTTGCTCGAGACTAACTGCCTTTCAGGGTTGGGGCAATTAGTGGCTCATGATAATTAGTGGAGTAATTAACGTCTGGAGTCTTGAGGACTCAGATGACTCGGTAAAGCGAGGTCATGGGGTTAGCATAATACGTTATATTAATCATATTCTGTCTGGTGACAGTGGATTAAGTTGCACTCATTGTTAATTAGGGTAATTAACTCCTCTTCCGTGAATTCACAGTGTTTGATGAGACCTGCTTAGGCAGTGCGGAGTGAGACGTATTTATGTATGATTAATTATCGGTCCTGGTGACAGTTAATTAATTGCTCAAGGCTAATTAGGGTAATTAGCACTCATTAGTAAGTAAACGTAATTAGTGATACACAGACTGTTGAGAAGCCACCCACTTGGGGTAGGCTTAGTTAACGTAACTCAATTGGGATGTAATTAGTGGTCCGTTTGACTTAATTAAGAATTACTCACTGAATACTTGCAAGGAGTCAAGTGTGATGTAATTTAAGAGTTTGAGTTATTGTGACAAGAGGACTTGTGTTAACGTAGAGTACTATCATGTTGTTGTCTAGAGTGAGACACTTGTTGTTATTAAAGTAGTACTTGTTGCTGACTGCTGTGATCAGTCAATTTCCATCATTATTCACATAATCAATGTTGCAATTGATTAAGGCAATTTCTTTTGGTTATCGTCTAGTGACGAGGGTAAAGTAACTTAGGGATGAGTGGAGCTGTGTCCCAGAATCCCACCTTGCCTGATTTTGTTCACTTTAGTTGTGATAGGGGGAGTCACTGTTAGACTACCCACCTGATTACGGGGGTCGCTCCTGTGGGCGGGAGGGCCTTAAGCTTGTGATTAGAGTAGTTGCCACTAGGAAGCCGTGTCACTATTGATTGCTTGCTTGTGTCATCAGTGGAAGATTGTTCAGTTAGTTCATGTTGTCAGCCCGAAGTGTCAGCAGGATGGAG
Source organism: Procambarus virginalis (assembly GCA_020271785.1). Taxonomy (NCBI): domain Eukaryota; kingdom Metazoa; phylum Arthropoda; class Malacostraca; order Decapoda; family Cambaridae; genus Procambarus; species Procambarus virginalis. The sequence goes on along the minus strand of WNGS01167240.1, from coordinate 1,536 downwards.
CCTGCTGTCATTTCTCGAGGGGCTGTTGAATAGCTGTGTTGCAAATGCCACTGGTTGGACTGTAACGTAATTAAATCACACGCTGTGGTGTAACTTAGTCTGTGATATTTTTTCTTTGAGTTTGCATTATTGCGTCATCAGTGGGCACACCTGTGTTCAGGTTAGTTCAGTATGCAGCCACACAGCAAGGGTTGCTATTTAGCTGTTGGTTATGGTGCCACTGGATGGACATTAACGTAAAGATTAATTTGAGGAAGGGTGCTGGAGTTGCCAGTGAACCCATTAGTTATTGATGTCATTGAAAGGCTACTGATTTGATTGCATTGCAACCGCTATTGCAGGTGTAGACTGCACTGAGGCGTAGAACAGTTAGGAGGTTACTGGAGACGTGTTCCAGAACTCACTGTGTCATTTGTTGTAATTGTGATTATAGATCTGTTAGTTCTTGCTTGCGTGTTGATTCCTCTGTGGGCACGCTTATGTTCGAGTAACGTCATTGACATTCTTTTGTTTTAATGTAGTAGTCTAGTCTCTTGTTATAATAAATTGTTATTTGTTAACAGTCTTTGATGTCAACCTTCAACTATTCTGTACCACTCCCATTGTTCTGATATATTTGATATTGTCGTTTTAAATCTTTGATATGACGGCTGCGCTCTTGGGAATTCGAATTCCAATTCATAGCGCCACACAACAAATATAAAATTTGATTGTGAGAACCCGTCGGTTACCCTTTATTGGTTTTAACGTCATGTTTAACTAGGAGGAACCAGCGGCCTATTGTGGACAGGTTTCCACCCCTGCTGGTGGAAGCCTGGCGGTTTGCTCCCGCTTCTCCTTTTTCTACTGGACTCATGCTTAACTGCCAAGAGCAGCCTTTAAACTTGTAGTCCACCTCCTAAGGGAGGTAGGCGTAGAGAAAAATCTCACACTACTGTGTGTGGATATAAACAGAAGGTGCCTCGTGCGGGCCAAACAGGCCGCCTATACTTTCCTTAATTCTCATGTTCTCATATAAACAAGTGCCAAGCATAGGTTACACAAGCAAGCCATGCATGTTTAGACCATTCTCCACAAGGTCTCCACACATTCACCTAACAGCAAAAACATGAGACTTTTATGTTCTCTATCATTAGAAGTTTCAAGTGAATCCGCGCCAACACTGCAAACGGGCGCAGGCGCAGCTGTGTGGCAAGAGGGAGGCGCAGGTGGAGACGCGGCCTGCAGCGAGCATCTCTGCGGCCTGCATCACCATATCTTGCGAGGCATTGATTGCTCTCCACAACGTCTCAGACAATATTCATCAGGGCACAAGATGCATTAATCAAGAACCAGAAGCGAGGCAAAACTATTATCCAATTATGCAAATGTCATTGTAAGTTTGATCAGGAGGCGCCGAGGGGACCGGAGAGCCCGTAATTAGTCAGGGACGACGACGACTACTGGGCCTCCCTACGCCAGAACGTCCGCCCCCTCCCCTAGAACATCCTCCCCCCTTCCCTAGAACGTCCTCCCCTTCCCCTAGAACGGACTTCC
>WNGS01167236.1:24244-35803 GCA_020271785.1 Procambarus virginalis | reverse complement strand
TATACCATGCAAGGTGATGGAGAAGATCGTGAGAAAAAATCTAGTAACACATCTGGAGAGAAGGGACTTCGTGACAAATCGCCAACATGGGTACCAACATGGGTAAATCTTGTCTCACTGGCTTAATAGAATTTTACGATCAGGTGACAAAAGGTTAAGCTAGAAAGAGGAGGATGGGCGGACCTGCATTTTCTTGAACTGCCGGTAAGCCTTTGACACAGTACCCCATATAAGGCTGGTACATAAGCTGGAGAAACAAGCAGGAGTAGCTGGTAGGGCGCTCCAGTGGATAAAAGAGTACCTAAGCAATAAGAAGCAGAGAGTTACAGTAAGGGGTGAGACTGGCGAGAAGTCACCAGTGGAGTCCCACAGGGCTCTGTACTCGGACCTATCCTGTTTCTGATATATGTAAATGATCTCCCAGAGGGTATAGACTCCTTCCTCTCAATGTTTGCTGACGATGCCAAAATTATGAGAAGGATTACGACAGAGGAGGACTGTTTGAGGCTTCAAGAAGACCTGACAAACTGAAGGAATGGTCGAACAACTCGTTGTTAGAGTTTAACCCAAGCAAATGTAATGTAATGAAGATAGGCGTAGGGTGCAGGAGGCCAGATACATGGTATCATTTGGGAGAGGAAATTCTTCAAGAATCAGAGAGAGAGAGAAAAGACTTGGGGGTTGATATCACGCCAGACATGTCCCTTGAAGCCCGTATCAAGAGGATAACATCAGCGGCATATGCCAGGATGGCCAACATAAGACTTTAGCATAAGACTAAACTGGAAAAGGTTCAAAGGTTTGCCACCAGATTAGTACCAGAACTGAGGGGTCTGAGCTACGAGGAGAGACTATGGGAGGTTACACCTCACGTCGTTGGAAGACAGAAGAGTTAGGGGAACATAATCACCACATACAAGATTCTCAAAGGAATTGATAGGGTAGATAAAAACCTAACTATTTAACACAAGGGGCACACGCACTAGGGGGCACAGGTGTAAATTGAGTGCCAAAATGAGCCACAAAGATATTAGAAAGAACTTTTTTAGTGTTAGAGTAGTTAACAAATGGAATGCATTAGGCATTGATGTGGTGGAGGTTGACTCCATACACAGTTTCAAGCGTAGATATGATAGAGTCCAGTAGGCTCAGGAACCTGTGCACTTGTGATTGACAGTTGAGAGGCGTTACCAAAGAGCCATAGCTCAACCCCCCGCAAGCACAACTAGGTGAAGAACACACACACACACACACACACACATACACACACCACACACACACACACACACACACACAGGCTAGTGAAAAAGCTCGAGATGCAGGCTGGAGTGAAAGGGAAGGTACTCCGTTGGATACAGGAGTACCTAAGCAACAGGAGACAAAGAGTCCGTGTGAGGGGTGAGGTCTCAGATTGGCGAGACGTTACAAGTGGAGTCCCGCAGGGGTCAGTCCTTGGACCTATACTGTTTCTGATATATGTAAATGATCTCCCAGAGGGTATAGAATCGTTTCTCTCAATGATTGCCGATGATGCAAAAATTATGAGGAGGATTGAAACTGGGGACGATAGTAGGAGGCTACAAGACGACCTAGACAGGACTGAGTGAATGGTCCAACAAATGGCTGTTGAAGTTCAACCCGAGTAAATGCAAAGTACAGTAATGAAACTAGGCAGTGGAAACAGGAGGCCAGACACAGGATACAGAATTAGGAGATGAAGTACTTAATGAAACGGACAGAGAGAAAGATCTAGGAGTTGATATCACACCAAACCTGTCTCCTGAAGCCCACATAAAAAGGATAACATCTGCGGCATATGCGAGGCTGGCTAACATCAGAACAGCGTTCAGGAACCTGTGTGTAAGGAATCATTCAGAATCTTGTACACCACATATGTAAGACCAATCCTGGAGTATGCAGCCCCAGCATGGAGCCCGTACCTTGTCAAGCACAAGACGAAGCTGGAAAAAGTCCAAAGGTATGCCACTAGACTAGTCCCAGAACTAAGAGGCATGTAGTTACGAGGAAAGGCTGCGGGAAATGCACCTTACGACACTGGAAGACAGAAGAGTAAGGGGAGATATGATCACAACCTACAAAATCCTCAGAGGAATCGACCGGGTAGACAAGGACAAACTATTCAACAAAGGGGGGACGCGAACAAGGGGACACAGGTGGAAACTGAGTACCCACATGAGCCACAGAGACGTTAGAAGGAACTTTTTCAGTGTCAGAGTAGTTACCGGATGGAATGCATTAGGCAGTGATGTGGTGGAGGCTGATCCCATACACAGTTTCAAGGGTAGATATGATAGAGCCAAGTTGGCTCGGGAATCTGTACACCGGTTGATTGACAGTTGAGAGGCGGGACCAAAGAGCCAAGCTCAACCCCCCGCAAGCACAAATAGGTGAGTACAAATAGGTGAGTACACACACACACACACACACCCACACACACACACACACACACACAGGACCAATATAACCTGCTTACCGCACTCATCTCACCCTTGAACATATGAGGTCATGTGTAGTGAACAAGTGTGTGTGTAGCAGGTGTGTCGGAGTGCTCGTCCTGCTCCGTATATCTCACCAGTACACCCGCTTCCACCACCTAATAGGCATTTCAGAGGGCGTTAATCACCTGTAATGGATCCAAGCTGCTGATGGTGGACAAGAGCAGTGAGAAGATATATGCTATGTCTCGGGGGGAAACACACACCACACACACACACACACACACACACACACACCACACACACACACACACACACACACACACACACGGGAAATGCAACTTACGACACTGGAAGACCGACGAGTAAGGGGGGACATGATCACAACCTACAAAATCCTCAGGGGAATTGACCGGGTAACAAGGATGAACTATTCAACACTGGAGGGGCGCGAACAAGGGGACACAGGTGGAAGCTGAGTACCCAAATGAGCCACAGAGACATTAGAAAGAACTTTTTCAGTGTCAGAGTAGTTAGTAAATGGAATGCACTAGGCAGTGATGTGGTGGAGGCTGACTCCATACACAGTTTCAAATGTAGATATGATAGAGCCCAGTAGGCTCAGGAACCTGTACACCAGTTGATTGACAGTTGAGAGGCAGGACCAAAGAGCCAAAGCTCAACCCCCGCAAGTACAATTAGGTGAGTACACACACACACACACACACACACACACACCACACACACACACACACACACACACACACACACACACATACACACACGCACACACACACACACACACACACAACACACACACACACACACACACACACACACACCACACACGCACGCACGCCAAGCAGCACATGGTCAAAGGAGGAGCTAGATAGTAAACGAGAAGGTCTTATAACAATTATGAGAGAGATCATAGCGAGCGGATAACGATAGATCACGACTGTTGATATTGGGCGACTTCAACTTGAAATCTATAGACTGGGAAGCATATGAAGCTAAAACAGAAGATTTTTAGACCCTGTAGATTTGTAGACCTCATTCTGGAAATATTCTTGTATCAACATGTTAACAAGCTACGAGGATGAGGGAAGGGGGATGTTCCCTCCATGCTAGATTTGATATTTACCAGGAAGGAGGAAGAGATATTGGACATTCAGTACCTTCCTCCCTTGGTAAAAGTGACCATGTCCTTTTTGGGAATAAAGTATGTAATGCGTTATAAGCTGGAAGAAAATAGGAGGTTGAAGCAGTTGAAAAACCTGACATCAGGAGAGGACATTATGGCCACCTTAGAAATTTTTTTTTAGTGAGTATAATTGGGCGGACTTGTTGCTAGGCAAGGAAGTGAATGATATGTATGTCAAGGTTTGTGAAATATGTGATAAAGGCACAAAAATATTTATACCAAAACAGAGATGCAGAACTAGCAAGTTAAGGAAACTGGCCTGTAGTTCAGTGCTCTTGTCTGTCACCCTTTTTGTATATGGTACTACATTAGCAGTCTTCCATATTTCTGGTAGGTCCCCGTTTCCAGTGACTTACTATACACTATGGAGAGTGGTAAGCAAAGTGCTCCTGCACACTCTTTCAATACCCATGGCGAGATTCCATCCGGCCCAACAGCTTTTCTCACATCTAGCTCCAATAGGTGCTTTTTGACCTCATCTCTTGTAATTTCGAACCTATCCAAGGTCACCTGGTTTGCTGCCACCTCTCCCAGCGCCGTGATATCTCCCTGTTCTATTGTAAAGACCTCCTGGAACCTTTTGTTAAGTTCTTCACACACCTCTTTGTCATTCTCTGTGTACCTGTCCTCGCCCACCCTAAGTTTAATCACCTGTTCCTTCACTGTTGTCTTCCTCCTGATGTGACTGTGTAGTAGCTTTGGTTCAGTCTTGGCTTTGTTAGCTATATCATTTTCATACCTTTTCTCAGCTGCTCTTCTCACACTGACATACTCGTTCCTGGTTCTCTGGTATCTCTCTCTACTTTCTGGTGTTCTGTTATTACGGAAGTTCCTCCATGCCCTTTTGTTCAGCTCCTTTGCTTTCATACATTCCCTATTAAACCACGGATTCTTCCTTTGCTTCTCTGTTTTTTCCTGTTGGGCTGGGACAAACCTGCTTACAGCCTCCTGACATTTTTGGGTGACATAGTCCATCATGTCTTGTACGGACTTGGTTCCGAGTTCTGTGTCCCAATGTATATCCCATAGGAATTTATTCATCTCCTCATAGTTTCCCTTTCGGTACGCCAGCCCTTTGGTTCCCAGTTTTTTTTTGGGGGTGATAATTCCTAGCTCAACCAGGTACTCAAAGCTCAATACACTATGATCACTCATTCCCAATGGGGCTTCCAACTTAACTTCCCTTATATCCGACTCATTTAGGGTAAATATCAAATCAAGCAAGGCTGGTTCATCCCTCCTCTCATTCTTGTTGGTCCCTTGACGTGTTGACTTAGAAAGTTTCTTGTTGCCACATCCAGCAGCTTAGCTCTCCATGTGTCTGGGCCTCCGTGTGGGTCTCTGTTCCCCCAATCTATCTTCCCATGGTTGAAGTCTCCCATGATTAGAGGTCTGGATCCGTTCCTGCTAGCCACAGAAGCTGCTCTCTCTATTATATTGATGGTGGCCATGTTGTTTCTATCGTATTCCTGTCTGGGTCTTCTGTCATTCGGTGGGGGGTTATATATGACTACTATTATAATTTTCTGTCCTCCAGTTGCAATGGTGCCTGATATGTAGTCACTGAAACCTTCACAGTTCTGAATTACCACAATGTGTGTGTGTGTGTGTGTGTGTGTGTGTGTGTGTGTGTGTGTGTGTGTGTGTGTGTGTACTCACCTAGTTGTGCTTGCGGGGGTTGAGCTCTGGCTCCTTGGTCCCGCCTCTCAACCGTCAATCAACAGGTGTACAGGTCCTGAGCCTATTGGGCTCTATCATATCTACACTTGAAACTGTGTATGGAGTCAGCCTCCACCACATTACTTCCTAATGCATTCCATTTGTCAACCACTCTGACACTAAAAAAGTTCTTTCTAATATCTCTGTGGCTCATTTGGGTACTCAGTTTCCACCGTGTCCCCTAGTGCGTGTGCCCCTGTGTGTGTGTGTGTGTGTGTGTACTCACCTAGTTGTGCTTGCGGGGGTTGAGCTCTGGCTCTTTGGTCCCGCCTCTCAACCGTCAATCAACAGGTGTACAGTTTCCTGAGCCTAATGGGCTCTATCATATCTACATTTGAAACTGTGTATGGAGTCAGCCTCCACCACATCGCTTCCTAATGCATTCCATTTGTCAACCACTCTGACACTAAAAAAGTTCTTTCTAATATCTCTGTGGCTCATTTGGGCACTCAGCTTCCACCTGTGTCCCCTAGTGCGTGTGCCCCTTTGTTAAACAGCCTGTCTTTATCAACCCTGTCGATTCCCCTGAGAATCTTGAATGTGGTGATCATGTCCCCCCTAACTCTTCTGTCTTCCAACGAAGTGAGGTTTAATTCCTGCAGTCGCTCCTCGTAGCTCATACCTCTCAGCTCGGGTACTAGTCTGGTGGCAAACCTTTGAACCTTTTCCAGTTTAGTCTTATGCTTGACTAGATAGGGACTCCATGCTGGAGCCGCATACTCCAGGATTGGTCTGACATATGTGGTATATAATGTTCTGAAAGATTCCTTACACAAGTTTCTAAAGGCCGTTCTTATGTTAGCCAACCTGGCATATGCTGCTGATGTTATCCTCTTGATATGAGCTTCAGGGGACAGTTCTGGCGTGATATCAACCCCCAGGTCTTTCTCTCTCTCTGACTCTGTGTGTGTGTGTGTGTGTGTGTGTGTGTGTGTGTGTGTGTGTGTGTGTGTGTGTGTGTGTGTGTGTGTGTGTACTCACTCAGTTGTGTCTGCAGGATCGAGCATTAACTCTTGGATCCCACCATTCGAGCATCGGTTGTTTACAGCAATGACTATGGTCCCATTTCCCTATCATACCTGGTTTTACAATTATGAATATAATTTGCTTCCACAATCTGTTCTTCAAGTGCATTCCATTTCCCACTACTCTCACGCTAAAGGAAAACTTCCTAACATCCCTGTGACTCATCTGTGTTTCCAGCTTCCACCCATGTCCCCTCGTTCTGTTATTATTCCGTGTGAACATTTCGTCTATGTCCACTCTGTCAATCCCCTTGAGTATTTTATACGTTCCTATCATGTCTCCCCACCCCCCTCCTTCTTTCTAGTGTCGTAAGGCACAGTTCCTTCAGGCGCTCCTCATACCCCATCCCTCGTAACTCTGAGACGAGTCTCGTTGCATATCTCTAAACCTTTTCCAGTTTCCTTATATGCTTCTTCAGATGGGGACTCCATGATGAGGCGGCATACTCTAAGACTGGCCTCACGTAGGCAGTGTAAAGCGCCCTAAATGCCTCCTTACTTAGGAGGCATTTAGGGCACACACACACACACACACACACACACACACACACACACACACACACACACACACACACACACACACACACACACACATAAAAGGCTGATGCATAAGCTGGAGAAACAGGCAGGAGTAACTGGTAGGGCGCTCCAGTGGGTAAGGGAGTACCTAAGCAATAGGAAACAGAGAGATAGTGAGGGGTGAGACCTCAGATTGGCGCGAAGTCACCAGTGGAGTCCCACAGGGCTCTGTATTCGACCTATCCTGTTTCTGATATACGTAAATGATCTCCCAGAGGGTATAGACTCATTCCTCTCAATGTTTGCTGACGATGCCAAAATAATGAGAAGGATTAAGACAGAGGAGGACAGCTTGAGGCTTCAAGAAGACCTGGACAAACTGCAGGAATGGTCGAACAAATGGTTGCTAGAGTTTAACCCAAGCAAATGTAATGTAATGAAGATAGGTGTAGGGAGAAGGAGACCAGATACAAGGTATCATTTGGGAGATGAAATACTTCAAGAGTCAGAGTGAGAGAGAAAGACCTGGGGGTTGATATCACGCCAGACCTGTCCCCTGAAGCTCATATCAAGAGGATAACATCAGCTGCATATGCCAGGTTGGCTAACATAAGAACGGCCTTTAGAAACTTGTGTAAGGAATCTTTCAGAACATTATATACCACATATGTCAGACCAATCCTGGAGTATGCGGCTCCAGCAAGGAGTCCATATCTAGTCAAGCATAAGACTAAACTGGAAAAGGTTCAAAGGTTTGCCACCAGACTAGTACCCGAGCTGAGTGGTATGAGCTACGAGGAGAGACTACGGGAATTAAACCTCACTTCGTTGGAAGACAGAAAAGTTAGGGGGGACATGATCACCACATTCAAGATTCTCAACGGAATCGATAGAGGAGATAAAGACAGGCTATTTAACACAAGGAGCACACGCACAAGGGGACACAGGTGGAAACGAGTGCCCAAATGAGCCACAGAGATATTAGAAAGAACTTTTTAGTGTCAGAGTGGTTGACAAATGGAATGCATTAGGAAGTGATGTGGTGGAGGCTGACTCCATACACAGTTTCAAGTGTAGATATGATAGAGCCCAATAGACTCAGGAACCTGTACACCTGTTGATTGACGGTTGAGAGACGGGACCAAAGAGCCAGAGCTCAACCCCCGCAACCTCAATTAGGTGAGTACAATTAGGTGAGTACATATCCCTAGAAGCCCGTAGCCGCTGTCTAACTTCTAGGTACCTATTTACTGCCAGGTGAACAGCCTTATCAGGGTGAAAGAAACTCTGCCTATTTGTTTCTGCATCGACCGAGAATCGAACCCCGGGCCCTTAGGACTACGACCCCGAACACTCTCCACTCCACAGGCACTGTCCACGGGCCCCTGGTGCTGTCTGCGCGTGTGAGCACGTGTTTGCGCACATGTGTTTGTGTCTCAAATATTTTTGCAGTTCAGTGTGTAATTTATGTCTGTAGTTGATAGAACTTCTTTCTGGCATATATTTGGCTACTTTGTGTCTCATATCCCTCTAGCTATTCCTCATTGTTCTGCTGTTTCTTGCTTCAAATATTGCTTCTTTGTTTACATTTCCATTCACATTTTTATTCCTATATATGTCCTTCCTCTTCCACCTCTCCAAGGGCCAGATTCACGAAAGCACTTACGCAAGCACTTACGAACCTGTACATCTTTTCTCAATCTTTGGCGGCTTTATTTGCAATTATTAAACAGTTAATGAACTCCGAAGCACCAGGAGGCTGTTTATAACAATAACAACAGTTGATTGGGAAGTTTTCATGCTTGTAAACTGTTTAATAAATGTAACCAAAGCCGTCAAAGACTGAGGAAAAATGTACACGTTCATAAGTGCTTGCGTAAGTGCTTTCGTGAATCTGGCCCCAGCTCTTTAGGAGACCTCAGGCCACACCTCCGTCCCCTTACTGCCACCTTCAATAAAACACCCGAAACAGGAAATATTCCAGAATTCTGGAAAAAGGCAAACGTAGTCCCAGTATTCAAGAAAAGGGGACAGACAAGGGGAGTGTTATGGCCTCTGACCTCTGGGGATTGTTCCTCCGCTTTTGCCGTTGTAAAAGTGATATAAATGCGGCCTGGCCACTACAATAGTCTGGGGTAAAAAGGGTCAACCACTTAACAGGCAGAGCAATATACTTAAAGTAGGGGGTAACAAAAGGAACTTACAACCATATAAATGAAATACAGGTAACTAGAAATCACTAGAATTATTATAACAATATACACATAATGAGTTAAATAACTCCTATGAGCACTTATAACTTGATTAATTAATAAATGAATAGGTGGGTATGCAAATAATGGTCTAACCAGGCAGTTAGCAATGTACACTGAACTAAACAGCCACTTTTGACTTGGCTCATAATTACAGGTCCACCTCAGACCGCGTCACCCACGCTACTGGCGTGGCAAGAGCCTGCTGGGCATGGCATCTACAAGTTACCAATATATTCTACACAAGAATACTCTCAGAAACTCTGCTAGCCGAAAGCAATACTTACAAACAATATTATAAAACATAGTAAATATCCGTTATCACTAATAACGTGTAATTTATAAATGGACATACAAGAACAAAGAATACAGTCTCCGTGGTGTAGTGGTAAGACACTCGCCTGGCGTTCCGCGAGCGCTATGTCATGGGTTCGTATCCTGGCCGGGGAGGATTAACTGGGCGCAATTCCTTAACTGTAGCCTCTGTTTAACGCAACAGTAAAATGTGTACTTGGATGAAAAAAACGATTCTTCACGGCAGGGATCGTATTCCAGGGACCTGCCCGAAACGCTACGCGTACTAGTGACTGTACAAGAATGTAACAACTCTTGTATATATCTCTCTCAAAAAAAAAAATTGTTATAGGGGTGAATCAGTGACGCTGTACTCACCTAGTTGTACTCACCTAGTTGTGTTTGCGGGGGTTGAGCTCTGGCTCTTTGCTGTGTATGGAGTCAGCCTTCACCACATCGCTTCCTAATGCATTCCATTTGTCAACCACTCTGACACTAAAAAAGTTCTTTCTAATATCTCTGTGGATAAGTATCTTGTTTATAATATATATAATATGCTGTGTTGCATACACTGAGCTCATCAATGGGAACATCCATATATGCCCCCCCCCACGTGAATAAACATACAATAGCATCAACAAAATATATCATACAAGCACACTACAGCATGCTACATTTAACGCAAACCTAATATACTAAAAAACAATAAGGGGGGATAATGTTAATCTCGCAATAACTGAGGAAAGACTAAGGAGCGTTAAATTCTTTATCATGATAAAAGTCAGAATCAAGTATCATTGATTTATAACAGGAGGCACTAGATTACAGGCCAGTGTCACTGACAGGTATTTCCCATAAAGTGGTGGAAAGAGTAATCAGGTTGAGAACAGTGGAACACTCGGAAAAACATACATTTTGTATCCAAACCACAGCATGGATTTAGAAGGGAAAAGTCGTGTATGACAAACTAGATCGAGTTGTATGACACGGTCACTAGGATACAACAGGAAAGAGAAGGCTGGGTGGATTGCATTTTCCCTGACTGTCAAAATGCCTTTGATAATGTTCTTCACGAAAGACGCAACGCAGAACCTAAAATTGTAGTTAATTATATCATAACTTTGATAGGAACTTTGTTTTTAAAATTCATGAAATCTTGTAAAGACCTTTTCTATTTTGTAACAAATTTAAAAATTGAGCAACAAAAGCATTAGTTTTAGCGAGAAAAGCATTTTTTATTGCAGCAAAACATTGGCTATAGCAAGAAAAACTTTGGATACACCAACAGAAACATTTGTTATGGCAGTAAAAACATTTGTTATTGCAACAATTATTATTATTGCAAAGAAAACATTTGTTATTGAAACAAAACTTTTGTTATTTAAACAAAACATTTGTTATTTAAGCAAAACATTTGTTATTTAAACAAAACATTTGTTATTGAAACATTTGTTATTTAAACAAAATATTTGTTATTGAAACAAAACATTTGTTATTGAAACAAAATATTTGTTATTGCAACATAAATGCTTCTTATTGCAACATAAATGTTTGTTATTGGAATAGAAACATTTGTTAGATCTACAAAAACAGAACAGAAATCGCAACTAATTTCTGTTGCAAGTTAGATCTAATTGCAACAGAAACAATTGTTTTTGTAGCAAATATTTGTAATTACAACAAAACCTTTTTATTGAATATATTCACTGAGACAAGTAAAGTCAGTTCACCGGGAAACTGCGTGGCCGGGCGGTCTAGCTCCGAGACAGTTAGTCACTTCTGAGGCGCTAATGTTCACAGGTTAGGTGAGGTCAGGTTGGGCCAGGTCACCAGGGTGGGTCAGGTCACCAGGGTGGGTCAGGTCACCAGGGTGGGTCAGGTCACCAGGGTGGGTCAGGTCACTTGACACGACCTGACCTGACCTTGCAAAGCTGATAGTTGCAGACGGTGGCTGTGTCTTTCCATCAGACAAGCCCCTGTCTGAGTGTGATAGCAAGATAGCCGAGGGCTATCGCCAAAAGGTGGAGTTTAGCTCCTGGTTCCGCCCTTAAATACCCAAGCAGCTGTACATAGTGATATAGAGGATCCTC